>JAJMRT010000015.1:10098-41518 GCA_030558065.1 Geotrichum phurueaensis
AAGAAAATTTTTTTTTTTTTTGGTGAAACTAGCGTAGATATGCTGATGACTGGGGCTGCTGGTTAATTTTTTTTTTTTTTTTTTTTTTTAATCTCCCAAAAAAAAAACTTTTTTTTTTTTTTTTTTTTTTTTTTTAATACAAAGCACTGCTGAGATTGATGGTTTACACGGTTAGACCCCGGCCGGGTCACAAACCAACTAGCACACACACAAAAAAAATTAAAAAAAAGATTGCCATATTGTTACCGCTTGTTAGTGTTGCCCATAATCAGTACAATAGTATACTTTATCTCAATGCTCCTCCCCCGCCCTCTTTCGCCAAACACCAGGAAAAAATTTAAAAGTGCCCATTCCTGTAAAATAAAAAATAAAAATAAAAAAAACCCAGCTAAAACCGATGGCGTTTAAAGTCTAGGTTGGAAGTGCCGCTGTACTTTATCCGTTTTTTCATATCCTCTGCGCTGGTGGTGACAAAATCGTCCTCGAGATCATCCCCTTGATCACTCTCGGAGCTAGCACTGTTGGCGCTGGCAATGCTTGCCGTCATGTTGGTATTGTTAGGATTAATGTTACTGCCCGCGTCCATATTACCAATGTTGCCATTGTTGGTGTTGTGGTGATGGTGAATGCCAGGGCTCGTCACCGCTACAAGCGCGGCTGGGTCAAAGTTAAACAAGTTCCCCGAAAAGGACTGAATGGCCGTTGGCAGCGTGTGCTGCAGGTTGAGATTCGGGACGTTGTCAGGCGAGTGGAAACTAAATTCCTTGCGCTCTGCTGCCGCCTTCTTGGCCGTACTGGCGCGGATTGCCTCGGCCGTGGCCGTCGGCGCCGTAGAGTAGCTGTAATTGCTGTTTGCTCCTGAGCCCGCCGCCGCCGTAGGTGCTGTCCGACTACCATTTTTATTATTATTATTATTACTATTATTATTATTATTATTATTATTATTATTATTATTATTATTATTATTATTATTATTATTATTATTATTATTATTATTATTATTATTATTATTATTATTATTATTATTATTATTATTATTATTATTATTATTATTATTATTATTGTTGGTGGTTTCGGCGCTGTTGGTGTTGAGGTCCTCTTGTTTCTGCAGTGCCCATGCGAGCACTTCATCAGCGTTACGCTCGCCGCCACCACCATGGCGGTTATTAGAGGTCATAAAATCTAAAAGATCCTGAATGGCATCAAGGTAGCCTTGCCGCCGAACGATGGCCTGCTTGGCGCCGGAGAGCTTGTACAGCTTGGTCACGGCGCACGCGGCGGCCTTGAACTCGCTAATGATGCTAGAGTCGAGCTGCGCTAGCTCCTGGGCGGCGCTTGCCTGGCTAGGTAGATCAGATGAAAGTGAAGAGAGGTTGTCCATATGTGGGGTGGGTGTATTAGTATGCGTTGGTTTAGTAAGTGATCAGTGGGATATGTAATAGTGGACGTTGAGAAATGGACCGAATGGTGGTTGCAGTTTGACGGCTTAGCTGCACTTTGATCAAAAAAAAAAAAAAAATTGAAAAAAAAAAAAATAAACGTTTTGATCCCACGGTGTAAAGGCGGATTTATTACTTGAAATCTAATCCGCAAAAGACTCATTTTGGCAGCTGCGGAAATTACTACTTCGAAAAACATGGGCTAGGGTTACTATTTGTATGAGCCCACGCAGCAGGTAAAAATGCCTCTGTGGCTAATACTATAGGTGTCTATATAGGAGTTTACTTCACGATTATTCACTCGCTTCCCTTCTCCCTTCTCTACGACCAACTATTAATATACACCCTACCCCCTCCCCATCACGAAAATTACGGCAACATAATGTTTAAAGGAGCTAAGAAAGCAATTGCACGGGCCCCGCACCGGTTCATGGGATCCAAGTCTATTGAAGACCGGATAATTATCGAGTGGACCAAGGACTTTGAAACCGCGAACCGCGCGTTTGAGCTTTTGGCCATTGAGGGTAAAAACTTTAGAAAAGCGTGGCATGAAACTATAACCAGCCAAAACGAGGTAGCTTCACGGCTTACTGAGCTCTACGATCCTATTGATCGCGAGGATGCCCAAGAAACTTATGCAATTGTGCAAGAGACGCCGCCCAGTCAGCTCGCCGCGGTTGCCGCGTACGTCGAAGTGACGAAGGATCTTGAAAAGATTTTGCTGCCCAAGGTCGACGAAACCGAGGCGCGGTTACAAAAGCGCTGCAGTGAGATTCGCGAGTATCTTAAAGCTGTATCCAAGGCATTGACCAAGCGTGAGCACAAGAAGCAGGATTTTGATCGGTTCTCAAATAATGTTGAGAAACTCTTAAAGAAGTTGGACCAAACTGAAAAGGAACAACAGCAGCTGGCCAAGGCTGAGCAGGAGCTTGACGCTGCCCGCGAGGTGTTTCACCTGCAAGACCAAAAAGTCAAGTCCACAATCCCGTACCTGCTAAATGTGGTATCGGAGTTTTTAAATCCGCTGACGGCGCAGCTTTATCTCGATCAGCTGGAAGTGTACAAGATGTGGCGGGAAACGCTGCACAAGTTTGCCCAGGACCAGGGCCTACTTGTGCGCGAGGATGGCGATTATGTCGAAGTTATCGAGAGTTGGGAGAACCGGTTTTTGACGGTGCAGCCGCAGTGTGAGCAAGGGCTTAAAACGCTAAAGGAGGGCAAAACCGTAAGCAAGCCCATGCATGGAGAGAACAATGGGCCCAACAAGATTGAAGAAATTGCCAGCAAGTCTGCGCACAAGAGCAACGAACTGGCGCACAAGGCTATAGGCAAGTCGACCTCAGCGGAGCAGATTAAGTTTTCATCGCCGCAGGGATTTTTCACCACTGAGGTGGACCTGCTTGCCAGCGCTGAGAGCCTGAGTCTGTCTACTAGCAGCCCTATTGAAAAGGCGGGCCCAATGTCTCCGTCTGGATACAAGTATGGTAGTAGCGCGTTTGGATCGGCTACAGCAGCCGCCGGTGCAGCCGTGACTAGTGCCGCGGTGCGCAGCCCAGTGACGGGTAACTTTACTGGCCCGCCGGCGGACACAGAGCAGTTGAGAACCAGGGTGCGTGCGTCCATGTCAAGTACGGCGCGGACATTGTCACCCACACCATCTGCGACGATAATTGCCGGAGGAGCCGCGCGCAGCACCAGCAGCGTTTTTAGCGACGCGGGTACGAGTGGCATTGTAGACGAAGAAGTGAGTAGAGAGGATGGCGACTTTATTAGCAGCAAGCTGCGTCAGCAACAACACCACCAGCAACAGCAGCTTTATCAGCAGCAAAACTACCCAAAGCGGATTTCTGCGAGTAGCCCGGAGGAGTATGGCCAGGCGCTTTATACGTTTAGTGGGAGCGAACCGGGCGACGTTGCCTTTCGTGTGGGCGACCGTATCCATATCCTTGACCACGGGGATGAGACAGATGACCAGTGGTGGTTTGGTCAAACGGCCGATGGCCGCGTGGGACTTTTTCCCAGCAACTACGTTGATGTTGAGTAAAAAAAAAAAAAGAAAGAAATATTATTTGAGAAAAAAAAAAATGATGATAATGCACCATGGAGGGGTAACAGCAACGGGCAAGTGTGGGATCCCCCTCTGACGAAAAGGAAAGGAAAGAAAGAAATGCAAAGAGTGGGGGAGGGGAGCCAAAGTATACGTAATTACGAGTTGACAAAGATATATCTATGAAAGTTTTAAAGAATTTATCCAAAACGATAACTGTTACATTAGGTAAATATTATAATAATGATGATGATAATAATGATATATATGTTGGTTGGTTTCATGTATAGGTATCGAAGGGAAGAATTAAATTTTTTTTTTTCAAACAAGGAAAATATATTGTTTTATGGAAAAAAAAGAAAAAAAAAAAAGATTATCCGAGAATCCACGGCAAATGGATTGAAAACGTTGAGGGCCGTAATTACATAAAAACTACAAAGTGTAAAATTTCCTTTTAATTTTTTTTTTTTTCTCTTGGGTTACATGGGCATCGCCATGTCAAACTAGTCCTTCGCAATAGTTATTATTATTATTGTTATCATTCTTCTTTACTACCATCCCTCGATCATGGTCTCATAGTCCCTTTTGTTCATGCTTGCTAACAAGAGGGTATATAAATAACAATTATATTATTATTTAATAAACTATATATGGTCACAAGCTCCAGCAGCAGCAACTATACTGTAAGGGTTTGTTTGAAAGCAAATGGGGGATATATACCCACAAAAAAAACAACCCTATTTCTTGGTGACGTTGAAACAACCCTTCTAGTTGAAATATATTTATTATTATTATTATTATTATTATTATTATTATTATTATTATTATTATTATTATTATTATTATTATTATTATTATTATTATTATTATTATTATTATTATTATTATTATTATTATTATTATTATTATTATTATTATTATTATTATTATTATTATTATTATTATTATTATTATTACTTTTGTAAACAAAATATAGAAGATATTTCAAGTAAAAAAAAACGATCCAACAAGCGTCTAGAAAAAGAATGATGGCAACTCACGGCAATCATATTTTACAAAAAGAAAAGATTTTTGTTTTAGGGTATTTTTCTGACATGTACCGACAATACTTGATGGTTGGTATATATCTGCCACATACAAAAAATTTTTCATTTTTTTTTTATTTCAACAAAATGGCCATGAAGGAAGAAATATTGTCGGTCAACGGTAAAAAAAAAAAAAAAATCTTTACATATTTTATACAAAGTAATAATGTAAAAAAAATTTTTTTTATTATTATTAATTTTTTACTTTTTGATCCAGATTTTTTGTCGGTAATATATAAATACCAATATACCGACCCTTGTTATATATAAATATATAAATCTTTTTTTTTTTTTTTTCAAACTTCTTCTATATTTCCTCAATAACATTTCTTCTACACCAATCAACAACTAAAAAAAAAAAAATGGCTTTTATCTCATCTGAACCCTCTTCTACCGCCACCTCGCCCTCGCTCTCGGCTCAGACCGCGACCAGCCCTGACGCTGCTGGTAAGAAGGCCCCCGCCGTGCTCTATGCCCCCGGCCAGCACGAAAAGGCTGCTGCCACCATCCCCAGCCGGCCCTCGTTTATCCTCAAGGGCCCTACCAGCAAGGCGAAATAAAAAAAAAAAAGTTCTCTAACCAAGTTATTTGTGCTTATTTCTGAGTTCCTTTTTGTTATTTTATTTGCTCTTATTCTTATTCCTATTATTATTGTTATTGATTTTTTTTTTTTCTTCTTGTTATTTTGTTTTTTTCTCACTCATTTTCACTGCTGCTGGTTGTTGACGACTAGCAACGTTGCATTTTGCTCATACACCTTTTTGCGGTAGTAAAAATCAAACAAATAGTCTTCAATCTCGGGATCGGGCGATTCGGTAATGTCAAGCATGATAATGGGTTCGCGGGCCTGCCGGGCCTGTACCTCTTGTTGTTGCCGTTGTTGAAGTATTGTCTGTGATTGCTGCTGCAGCGGCGCTGAAGCAGAAACCGCTACCAAATCTGGCATTTTTGTATCGATCTCCATTGCTGTCGCTGAAGAAGGTGTATCTTGCAGTTCTACATGTAACAAAAAAAAAAAAAGTTTTCGTTTTTTATTAATACATGTTTTTGGTTTTTTCATTTCATCATATATTTTTTTTTTTGTGAAAATAGTATTGTTTACAGGCTCAAAAAATGCTGATCCAAAAAAAAAAAAATTTTTTCTTAAAGACGCGTTGGATACACTTACGTGAATAATAATTGTGTTGATGCTGACCGTAGACAGTAGACCCTGATTTTTGTCGTTTGTTTGTGCTAGCGAGGTCCGACTGGGCCGCTGCGTGAAGGCTGTCAAAATACCGTTTCCGCGCGCTGCTGTTGGCGCCGGGGTTACCAAATGGCGTCGGAGAATTTTGTACAGGGCCCACGAGATTTGCGTTCATAATGAATATAAAAAATAAAATAAATAAATAAAAAAAAATAAAATAAATATTAGAAAGGAAAAAAAAAAAAAAAGAAATTGAGTAAATTTTTTTTATAAATAATGATGATGGAAGAAGAAGGGATTTTGTTTTCGTGAAAATTTCCCAAAATATATACTATATATACATATATATAATACATATATACAGTATATATATATATCACTCCGAGCAAAATTAACAAAAATGAATTTCATAACCACAAATTCCTACTCAGCTATTGCTTTATTGGGGCAATATGTGCGGCGCACATTGCTTACACGTGACTGTGCAGTGAGTGGATGACTTGGCTTCAAAGTCCATCTCACTGTCACCAATTTCAATTTGTCCAGCCAACACCCACCAGCCTTTTATTTTTTTTTGCAAATTTATTATCACCATTATTATTATTTGTAGTATTTATTTTATCTTGATTGATATTTCTTCTTATTCTTTCTCATCATAATCAAGTTGTTTTTGGTTTCATTTTAGTTTCTCACGAAACCCCAATATTACCCAGATTTATTCCTCTTTTTTATTTTATTACTTGATTTCTTTCTAAACATACCCACACTCTTCTCAGTGCATCCAATACCCCCAATTCCCGTGACTATTTTCACCAGTTCATATTATCACCATGGTTAATCCCTTGACGCTTATAGCTGGCGGCTGTGCGTTTGTGGCCTCCGCCGTTGCTGCCAACTCTGGATCCTCTAGCAGCAATGATCCCTTCCTGCGCCTTGAGTCCTACCCGCACTCGCTCACGCGCCCCTTCCTTGACAAGTACATGTCGTCACGCTTTTACGACTATGGCGGCAGCACGCTGATCCGCTCGGACTCCTTCATCCGCCTTACTGGCGACCGCCCCGGCGAGTCTGGCTGGCTCTTTTCCAAGCTGCCCGCCTTACCCGAACACTTTCAAGTCGAGTTTGACTTTAAAATCCACGGCCGCGGCTCCTCGCTCTACGGCGACGGCATGGCGTTTTGGGTCACGACGCACAAGGGCGAATCAGGCCCCGTGTTTGGCTCCTCGGATCGATTCGACGGCCTTGGCATCTTTTTTGACACGTATAAAAATAACCGCCCGGGCAAATCCTTCCCCTACGTCATGGCTATGGTTGGTGATGGCAAAACTGAGTACGACGCTGCCCACGACGGCCTTGCCAATGAAATCGGCGGCTGCTCCGGCCGCGGGCTCCACAACCCCCGTGACATCTCGCGCGCGCGGGTAACTTTTGTCCGCAACAAATTTCTCTCAGTTGATTTAGATATCAAGGGTAAAAACAAATGGCAAAACTGTTTTGTTGTTACTGATACCAACAAGCTTAACTTGCCGCGCTCAACCTATATGGGATTCTCTGCGCGCACGGGCGAATTAACAGAGAGCCACGACTTGCACCGCGTCCAGGTGTTTTCCCTGCGCAACCCGCCGAACTCGCACGCCGAGCTCGTGCGCGCTGACGCTGGCGACTTGACGCGGCCCGCCGACAACTACGACGATGTCTACGGCAACCCCTACGCCGGCGCCAGCAGCAGCAGCAGCAGCGGCGGGTTTGGCGCTTGGCTATGGTTTTTCTTTAAACTCACGGGTTTCCTTGGCCTTGCGGCCGCCATTGCTGTAGTGGCCTACGGTCTCTACGTGACCAAGAATAAAAAACAGAAAAAGAGCAGTGATTACTATCTCTAATCAGCAAAAAAATCAACAACCAGTTGTGTAGACAAAGTTGGGATAGCTACTGAAGTTATTGGCTTTGGATACTGTTAGCTGGTGTGACAATCTGGAAAAAACAAAAAAAACCTATATAGGTTGCTGGTGTCTTTTTTCATTTTTTTATTTTTTTTTTTATTTTTTTATTATTATTTTCTATGGTTTATTGCAATTTTTTCTCATGTGCCCACGATTTCAAACTTGTCCCCCCGGGGGAAAATAAGGTGTATTTTTTTTTTATTTATTATATATAAACGGAACCCACGTAAAAAAAAAAAAGGCAAATTGTATATTAACGAGGTTTATGAAAAAAAAAAAAAAGGTCTATAAAAATAATTTGAAAAAAAGACAATGTTTACATATCCATGGAGGTAATGGCGCTTGAAGAGAGCCGGTTTTGTTCCGCGTCCGGGTTAGAGAGTCAGGGTCCATTCCCGGCGCTGAATGCCGTAGATGGTGCCGCGCAGGCCTGACAGTTTCGTTGCGCGCGCAAGCACAAACCCGGCGCGGCGCAGCAGCTTCTCCGCCGGCGCGTGGCCCGACACGGTCTCGGCCGTGACCACGACCATTTTGCCAGCAGGGTCAGCAGTTTTTTCTTCTTTAATCGTTTTTAACACTAGCGCCAGCAGGTCGCCGCCGAGGCCGGTGCTGCGGTAGCGCTTGAGCGTGGACCAGCCTAAAAGCTTGATCTCCTGTTTGCCCTCGTCGCTGCTTGTTTGCACGCGTGCCGTTATGGTGGAAACGACGAGCTTGTTGTAGACATAGGCAAAGGAATAAAATTTGCCACCAGCAGCAGCGTCATCAGCCTTGTCCTCCTTTGCTTGAATCTTTTTATTCTTCTTGCCATTCTCCTCGCTGCTGCTCTTGGCCTTATCAAGGGCCTTGGTCAACACCTCATTATCAAAATAATCCTCAATTTCCATGCGCTCGGCCTGGGCGACCTCGGATTCATTGAGCCGACCCGTCAAGGACAACCACGCAATTGAGATACCACACACGGCAATGAGCAGGCGGCCAAAGTCGCCCCAAAAGTAGTGGCCCGCAGCAGCGATGGCAGCAATGTAGGTCGCCACGGTGAGCGGGTGGAAAAGCACCTGGTTGTTGAGCAGGTTTTGCACCTGCGCCTGCGCATCGGCAATAAGCTTAAACGCCTGGATGTGTTCCGCCGGCGTCAGCTCTGCTGCAGAAACCAGTCGCAGCGTCGTTGGCGTATCGTTGTTGGTTGTTGCTGGGTTACTGGGGTTTTCAGACATTGGTTAATAACTTGACGAGAGCGGACTAGATAATAATGAAATTAAACAATACAATGATTAATAACAAAAAGATGAAATTCAAAAGAGAAATATAAAAAGAAAAAGAACGGGAGTAGTGGCTTATATATAATCGACCTTGTGGATTTAATTTGGTTTAAATGGTAAAGTCGATTGATCTGAGAAGAAAATACGGGCAAAAATGAAAAAAGAAAACGGTTCTGCTTAAAAGAACAGGGCAGTTGGCCGCGTGCAAAAAAAAATAAATAACACAGGCAACGCGCACGTGCGCACTTTGCCAACCAATGGCAGCCGCGTTCCTGGGGTCGTGAGCCTGTCAACAGGGCCACAAGCAGCCACCACCACTACGACAGGCGAAATGAAAAAAAAAAAAAAAAAAAAGAAAAAAAGGGCTTTATGATTAAAAAATCAAGCGAATCAAATAAAAAAAAGGAATAAAAGAGAAGGAATTGCCAACAATGTAAAGGGTCCACAGGTTTTGTCAACTTTGTCGAGCTCTGCCGGTTTTTATTTAACTTGTTGTTTAAATGAAAATGTACATACCAAAGGCTCTTTTTACTTATACATTATATTCTTTTTGTGAATTCTAGCTTTTATCTTGGCTTTGCTCGGCTAAAGCTTTGACACGGGTCGAGTTACGGGACTGTCCCGATCACATTCTCCCAAATCAGACTCCCTTTAACTTTGACAAAATAAAAAAAGCATGAAAAATTCAAAATGCCATAGTCTTTTTTTTCGTTTAATTTCAATTTTTATTATTTTTCATTGGTAAAGTACAGCCAGATCAAACCTCCAACGACTAGTTTCCCCTTCATGTTACGAGCATATACTAGGACACTGAAACCAGCGCAGCTCCTGCTAAAAGGGTGCTTCCGCCCCTACCATGTCTTGGCCATTGAAACCTCCTGCGATGACACAACGATAGCGCTCATTGACCGGCCCGCGCAGGGTCCGCCGCGCCTCATCACCCACGTGAAACGCTCTCTTGACAACACCAAGGCCGGCGGGATCATCCCCCTTGATGCGCGCAATTTCCACCAGCAAAACCTTGCGCCCATGGTGCGCGAGCTTTTTGCAAAGTATAACGTTACCAGCGCTAACCCCAGCGGCGATAAGCTTGAAATCGACCTCATCTGCGTGACCCGTGGCCCCGGCATGATTGGCTCGCTTTCTGCTGGGTACAATTTTGCCAAGGGCCTTAGTGTGGCCCTTGATGTGCCCCTGGTGGGCGTGCACCATATGGTGGCCCACTTGCTCACACCGCGGTTTTTCCAAGCGCTGACACCAAGCGCCAGCACAAACTCAGCGGCGGAAACTACCACAGCTACTTCTACCACCACTCCTAACGATATCGTCACCCCTGCCGCTGATATCCCCAACTACCCGTTTTTCTCGCTGCTCGTGAGCGGCGGCCACACAATGTTTGTGCGGTCTGCCTCGCCTACCGACCACACGGTACTGGCCAACACCGTCGACATCGCCATTGGCGACATGCTCGACAAGTGCGCGCGGGAGCTTGGCCTTACCGGCAACATGTTAGGCCAGGAGCTTGAAAAATTTATCAATACCCCTTTACCACAAGCAGAAGCGACCATGGACGATGTCAATGCAGCGGCGCTCGCGGCCATCCGCTTCCCCAACCCGCTGCAGAACAAGTCGGGTCGTGCCGCTGACCGCGCTGCATATTCCTTTGCCGGATTCATTACGGCGCTGCGCACCTCTGTGGCAAATAACTTCCCCTCGGCGGCGGCGGCGCTTGATCTAGCCACGCGCCGCGCGCTGGCCGAGCGCCTACAAGCGGCCATTTTCAAGCACCTTGTTTCAAAAACAGCGCTAGCTTTACGGGCTTACTTTGATGTCCATCCTGACCAGCACACACGCGAGACCCCCATTGACATTGTTTGTGCCGGCGGCGTGGCGTCTAACCTGGCCCTGCGCGCAATGCTCGAAGAAGAGCTGCGCAAGCCGGCGCCGCGCAAGAAAAAGGCCACTGCAGCAGCTGCTGCTGCTGATGGCGCCCCTGTCCCCGCGGACCAGCCGCAGTCGCTTCGCTTCCACTACCCGGCGCCCAAGTGGTGCACCGACAACGCCCTCATGATCGGCTGGGCCGGCATAGAGCTCTGGGAAACTGCGCGCCTCCACACTGACATTTCTGCTCTACCCACCGCTAAATGGCCCATTGAAGACGTGCTTGCCCTTGATGGCTGGCTGCCGCGCGCTGAATAAAAATAATCGGTTTTTGTGGCTCACTTTAGAAAAAAAAAAAAAACCCCCTTCGTTTGTACATAGCATTATATTGTATATAAATCTCATTATTATTATTATTAAAAAAATTTTTTTTTTTTTTAATTTTAATCTTTCATAATCATTACTGTCCGACCACGTAGCGCTCAAGGATACGCATGCGGTCATCAAAGTAGGGCCGGAATTTGCCCAGAGATAGCGAGCTGAGGCCGAGATTGATGCCGCTGAGGTCTATTAGCGACGGCGACGGCGGGTCAAAGATGTTCTCGAGCTTGCTATGTGGCTCAAAGTCGCTGCGCTTAGAGCCAATCGTGGTGCTCGACTCTCGCCGGAACCCCGTGTTTTGCTGCTGCGGGCTCGCGCCCTCGGGCGAGACTGATGAGAGCGGCGAGGTGACCGCCGTGGAGGCACAGCTTGACGGCGTGCTTTCACGCACTACAGGCATATATGCGCCTGCAGTATCTATCGAGAACGCCTGGAACGATGTCACAAACGTCTCGTCCACGGGCTCGGCCTGCGGCGGGGATGATGGCATAGCGTCTTTTAGCGGGTCTGCATATAAAAACTGCTTGTTCAGTAATAGCTGCCGTGCCTTGAAGAACTTGATGATTTTCAAAGGATAATCGAGCCGCACTCGCGTGGCCTCGCTTTCTGTGAGCGTGATGCACGTCTCTGGACTCACCAGGTCGATAGGCCCAATAAATGAAAACTGGAAAAGGTACCGTGCCTCGGGCATGATTGCGTCCAGTGCACGCGTAACAGCGTGAAAATAACTGTAAATTACAAGCGCGCTCTCCTTATTCTCTCCCTGTAACATATCAAGATTTAATGCCATGGAGGGGAAACCGGCAATCCATTCGCGCATATAGCTGAAAATCCCACGGGGGTCACGCAGGAACCGGTTTTCCTCAAACGCGACGCGCGGCGAGGTCCGGAGAAACTCTTCCATGCGCGTAACATAGTCGACAAGAAAGTCGTACTCGGGCGCGAGCACCGGGTCCAAAGCTAACTGCTTGTCCTCAACTACAAGCGCTTTAATACTCTCCTTGAGCTCCACAAAAAAAGTGTCTTCATATGGAGGATGAAGGATATTTTTCACGGCTTGAAAAAGGGATTCTGTCATAGACAGTGCCATCTGGGTAGTTGAGCTAACTTTTTGCACTTTCTCAAGCACAGCCCCAAGCCCGCATGTCAGCGAAATGTAGCTGGCAATATCGCCCTCGCGCAAAAATACATCCCATGATAAAATTAGTGATGAGCTGAGTAAGGCATCTGTATTTGCTGGTGACACCTTTAGCAGGCCCTCCTGCATCTCGCGCAGCGCCACGAACCGATGCCGGTCTGAATGGAGCTTCTCCGCCTCATTTTTAGTTTTTATGCTAGCAAAGCTGTACGAGAACGCCAGCAGCGCATGGTAAAGACACGTATGATGATATGCAAGTGCTAGAGTGTTGTTCATCCAGTTGCTATAAGCGTTTCGCATAAAGTCGGTTTCAAAGCCCTGCCGGCTTATCGCAATAGTTGTGTTCATGTTTCGGCGCTCCAGCTTGGGCAAGTTATTGAGTTTTTCTGTCAACGGCAGCTGCGATTGCGGCAGTGGATGGATACCAGCGGTCTTCATATTATTGTCGAAATTGGGTGTTGTAGCGTCGATAAGAACGGTGGTGGCGGAGGCTCGGCTGGCATCACGCTTCTTTATATGTTCATTTAACTGCAGCTCGGTATAATGTGAATAGGAGCAGTCAATATTGCCCCGCTTGCATTGGCCGCAGACCGGGACTTGCTCGTCGCATTTTATTCTGCGCTTCTTACATTTTTGACAGCCAAGGTGCGACTTTTTATGGGCGCGTCGTAAGTGCACCTTGCGAATCTCGCCATTTTCGTCGGCGACAGTCGTGTATTTGGGCTTGGGAGGCATGGTGCTTGTAATGATAAGGGGACCAGTAGCTACAATAATAAAAAAAAAAAAAAATGTCAACTTAAGGTTGATTTGGAGAAAAAGAAGAGAAAGAAAAAAAATAAAAAAAAAAAATAAAAAAATCTGCTGCAGCTGCCGCTTTTGCTGCTGCTGATCTGAGTTAGGCAACTTGGGTCTTTGAAGTTAAAACAATTATGTAATGATACTAATGAAATAGACTCCTATGATTTCTTATCGCCGCCCCGGATAACTGTTGGGCACCCGGGTACCGAGACCGTACCGAGCAAGCTTGAGAATTAGCAGTCCTTCAGGGAATATCTGAATAATACTGCACCTAGTTACCCGACGCCGCCTTGACGGCCGCAAGCACATCAGGGTGGATGTTCTTGGCGGCAGCGACAACGCCCTTATTGTTCTTCAAGGTCCGGCCAAGGCCAAAGTCTAGCTTCTCACCAAACATATCAGTGACAACACCACCGGCCTCACGGATAAGGACGTTGCCCGCAGCGTGGTCCCAAATTTTTTCTTCGTACGTGGCACTAACAGGCAAGCGCAGGTAGATGTCACCGTCGCCGCGCGCAATGCTGCAATATTTGGCCTGGGAGTCCATGCGGACGCTGGGCTTGGTAATTCCCAAAGCCTGGGCAATTTTCGCCTGGGTACCATGAGAACTGTGGCCAGCCTCGACACTTTCGCAAAACGTTGCATTCGCGGTGCCTTCGATCAAATTAAACTCAATCTTGGTAGAACGTCTGCCATCAATAAAGAGAGGCGTCTGGAACGCACCCTCGTTGGCAATGGCAGTGAAAAGAACACCCTTTTCAGGGTTCTCACTCTTGGAGTTGTAGTCAATGGGCAGGTTGGGGCAACCAATGGCGCCGACCATGACCTCGGAATCGACCGCCAGCGCAAGACAGACAGCATACTGACCCTTTCTCAGAAATCCCTTAGTGCCATCAATAGGATCAAGTGCCCACATGCGGCCCTTGCGGCCACCGGTGTAGTTACCCCAGTCAATGGCATCCATCATCTCTTCGGGGGTCTCGATCGCACCAATATCGTCGCTGAAGGTGTCATGAGAGGTGGCCTCCTTGACAAGGTTCCAGACAGTCTCACGAAGCTTGGGATCTTTTCTAAGGTCATCTGCATCTTCCTCACCTACAACCTTATCGTTGGGAAAAACGTGCTTGAGGGCACTGATGATCACGGCCTGGGCACCAAAGTCCGCAATAGTGACGGGAGACTGGTCTGGCTTGGTGATGGAGTTAATGTCGTGAGAGTCAGCAACGAGCTTAGCAAGTCTCGAAGCACGCTTAACGGCAAGTTCGGCAATTTTTCTTTCTAGAACAAATGACATGGTGATTATGCTTGATGTGAATGGTGAGTCAATGAAGTTGGAAGGAGGGGGATTGGTAGGAGTAATGAATTAATGGCGTGTGGCTAATTGTGGCTAATCAGAAACGAATTATGTCAGCGTACCCAATACGTCATAAAATATATGTTTCAAGCTTTAGAAATTAATAATATAGTTTAGCCCACAAGGCGTATGTTACATTCTATTAAGTATAAAGTTTAAGTACAATGTTCAAGGTTTTATTTCTTTTAACAGCAAGTCACCTTTCTGGTTTGTGCGAACCGAGGCCGACATGCCACCATGTAACCCCGGTGCTTCGCTAAGACATAATCTATGTCACGACTGGCACGGCTCTTCTTCATGTAACGATATTTACAGGCTGTCAGTGTTTCTAATGTTGTTAGCGCTGCTGACCGTTTCAGCATTTTCTTGTGAGTTCCGGATGGGGCCATTCTTTTTTTTTTTCTCTCTTTTTTTTTTTTTTTTTTTTTTCTAGTTTGTTGTGCATTATACTCTTTCTCAGGATTAACTGCAAAACCTCCTTCGTTTCTTTCTTCCACTCCTATTCAATAACCAGACGCGGTTTTACCTATAGCCCTGCCAATACAGACAATCCCAGATTCTCAGTGCATCCACATCTAGATCTACTCAGGTACTCATATTATAACTTTCTCTCTACGGTCTGAATCACTAGCCCTATGATCAAAGTATGTACAGCCATCTCTCTCCTTTAGGCATTTATGTCAAGAGCCTGCTGCTTTTGTCTGCCAGCTTCTAACATCCATATAGGGAATTCGGCGTTCTCTTAAAGGCGAAAAACGCTCATCGGCCGACAATGGTGCTACCACGCCTACTACATCATCTCCCACACACTCTAACGCTGGTCACTCCCCCGTGGTGGTGTCGCCGCCTAAAAACATTGCAACTACACCACCAAAAAAGATCATTCGCGCGCTTTACGACTATATCGCCCAGGGACCGGGCGAGCTTCGGTTTCGGAAAGGCGATTTTCTCTACGTGACAGGATATGAAAGCTCTAAAGAGTGGTACGAAGCGTACGATCCACCTTCTAATATGCTGGGTATGGTCCCAGTTTCGTATTTTGAGGTTGTTTCTCGCAAGGATTCCATACCAACAATTCCTTTGCACACTGCCGCCGCTGCCGCCGCTGCTCACAGTGGCACTGTACCTAGTCACCACTCGAGCATGGTCAGCAGTCCCGAAACGCTCGTCAACCACAGTATCAACACTACCACCAACACCATAAACAGCACTAATACAAACATACCCACCACTCAATCACTCTCACCAGTATCCACCAACTCGCATTCAAATTTTTTCAAAGGGGTTGGTATGAATAGCCACGCCCAGTTATATGCTGTTGTTAAGCATGAGTTCAATCCGGAGAGAGCAGATGAGCTCCAGGCGTCTGTGGGCGAGTCAATCATCATCATTGCCAGATCCAACGATGAATGGGTGGTCGCCAAGCCTATTGGTCGACTGGGTGGTCCTGGCCTCATTCCCATTAATTTCATTGAGATCCGTGATATTGGTACAAATAAGCCTGTGGCCGATCTTAATGATGCGTTAAACAAAGCGCACGTGCCCTACGTCGAAGAATGGAAAAGGCTCGCAGCTGAATACAAGGCTAGCAGCATTCCACTGGGCAAGATTGATGATTTGGCAACTGCCACTAATAACGGCCGAAACACACCATCTATTAGCCAACAGCTGAAGAGTATGCAGCTGAGCGGGGGTAGCAGCGCAAGTGTGCCTCAAAAACCGGCCAACGCTGTTGTTAGACGTACATCTGTTTCTACGCACTCGGAAAAATCTAGCAATATGAACGACTACATCAACAATAGCAATTCCAACCTTTCTGCATCATCAACCATGACGACCAGCAAGTTCGAGACCGATTCTCACGTCGTAGCAGCATCCGTAGACAGCTACGCCTTTAACAACGACAGATACTGGTACTTGGTGGTTGCCAAACTTTCAAACGGCAAACACCGCAACCTATGTCGGTTTTATCAGGATTTCTATGATTTTCAGATTAATCTTTTGGACGAATTTCCGGTAGAGGCCGGCCGCACGGGACAGAAACGGACGCTGCCCTTTATGCCGGGCCCGTTGACCTATGTTAATGACTCTATTTCTAGCCAACGCCGCGTGAATCTTGATGAGTATGTGAAAAAGCTTGTGGCGCTGCCGGACTATATTTCTAAAGGATCGACAGTTCAACATCTTTTTGAGCTGCGCGACGGCGATATTGAGACCGAGGGGCCAACATCAGAGTTGCCGAGCCCAACACAAAGTCAGGAAAATGTGGCCATTAGCGGACCCCCCGAGGAGGTGGAAGAGTCCCAGGACTACCAGCAACAACATCAGCCGCTACAACCGCAACAAATATACGACCAAGATCATATTTCAGCCGATACACAATACAGTGCGAATCCGGGTCAAGATCCTACCAGCAGTCATCAGCTTCAGCCCGAGCCTGTTGAGCCCGAGGCCGAGCTCAGTGAAGCGAGCCCTGTTGATTTTGCTTCCAACTCTACATCAGCACCTTTAGCGGAACCAGCAGAAGAAGTGCAGCTTCCTGTGGTTGAGCGCGCTGTCAAGATTAAGATTTTCTACGAAGATGACTTGATTGCTCTACGTGTGCTCAACACGATTTCGCTGACTGAGCTTTCGGCCAAGATTAAGGAGCGCCTGCAGCTATCGTCGTTAGTGCTTCTGCATAAGAATGATACCTCGGGTGCCCTCACTGAGCTCAATTCCGATGCAGACCTGCAGCGTGCGATTGGCGACAAGGTCAAGTTGGTCCTTAATGCCAAGTAGGGGGACCTGCAGAAGCAAGAAATAATAATAAAAAAATACCAAAAAAAAAAAGTATTAAAAAAAAAAAAAAAAAAAAAGACTAAAGCAATATCAGCACTACTAATGGCAGGAAGGAAAAGAAAAAAAAAATGCAGGCTCAATCTCACTGCTGCTATTGTGATCAGGATGGAAACATGCCTCTCTAGGGGGTACAAAAAAAAATAATTTTGGGCGCTCTGTTTACACCTACGGAGATATATATTTATGATTTTTTTTTTTTTAGGTATATTTATTCTTTTAATCTTCTCTTTTATTTTTTTTTTCTGGCTTTTAATATTTATTTTGTATTCAATATTTTTTTTTTTTTTTTTTTTTTTTTTTTTTTTTTTTTTTTTTTTTTTTTTTTTTTTTTTTTTTTTTTTTTTTTTTTTTTTTTTTTTTTTTTTTCTTTTCATCATTCTCATGGGTAATTCATGACTGGTTTGAACTGTCAATCTATCTGCGGAGGGAAGGAAGCAGCTCGAAACAAATCCCCCTGAATATTGATTTCTACTATAGGATTACAAAGTGTCCTTTTATTGAAGAAAAAAAAAAATGAATTTACCAAAATGTTAAACTGATTTTCATGACATTGTATTGTTACAAGTACAAACTAGCTAAATGTATTTTTTTTTTCCCATTTAGCACTTCTAGGTACAAGGCGGCCCTTTTTAAACAAATTTATTTTTAGACGATATCGCCGTTGAGGTACGAAAATCCCCGGAAGTTTTCCTGCATTGCTGGCGTCAGGGTCTTGGTCACCGGCGTCAGCGCTGGAACCTCACTCGTAAACTCTTGATCAAAGTTTTTGACGTCGGTGGGTGAGTCAATTTTGGGCACATACGGCGGTGGCACGCGGCAGTGGTAGATATCGTCAAAACTGATATTCTTAAAGTAGTCGTGCTCCATAATCTCGAGGGCGTCGCGCTCACTGGAACCCAGCCGCTTTTCGGGCTCGCGGATCAACAAACTTTGCAGGATCGAGACCGAATCGCGCGGCATGTGGATCGGGTAGAGCGGCTCATCGAGTAAGATAGCGTCAAAAACTTCGTCGTCGTCTTCACCGCGGAAAGGTGACTGACCCAAGAGCATCTGGTAGATGAGCACGCCAAAAGCCCACCAGTCCACGCCGCGGCCATACTTTTGCTCAAGCAAAATCTCCGGCGCCATAAACTCTGGCGTGCCGCAGAACGTGCCGGTAGTCTTGCCGTACCACATGTCTTCCTTACAAAGACCGTAATCAGCAATCTTGATATGTCCGCTCAAGGTGAGCAAAATGTTGTCAAGCTTGAGATCACGGTAGATGACACCGTTTTCGTGAAAGTACTTGAGACCAAGCAACACTTCCGCTGCGTAGAATTGCGCACGGCGCGGCGTGAATGGGATTTGCTGAATATGCCACATTAGATCACCACCGCTTACATAGTCCATCACAAAGTAGATACGGTTTTCAGTCTGAAAACACGAGTGTAAATTAAGTAAAAACGGGTGACGCTCCTTGTTGGCAACCAAAAACACCCGTTTCTCAGATCGCGTACTCTCAACCTCTTCGTTTTCAATAATAAAATCCTTTTTCAAGACCTTGATAGCATAGAGGTTCTGAGTGTGACGTGACTCGGCAAGCATGACTTTACCAAAGTTACCTTTACCCAGAACGGCCAAAAAGTTAAAATCGTCAAGGCCCACTTTTTTCTTCTTGCGCTGCTGGTGATGATGGTGATGGCGCTGGCCCGGAGAGACCTGGCTGCGATCAGGCGAAAGCTGTAACGACTGCCGGTTTTGCTGATAGTCTTCACTGGGCTGATGAAATTGGATCTGATCTTGCAGGGCAGGTTCGCCAGTTTTACCTGGCGGGGTCTGGGGGCGAAGAGAAGGAATCTCAACCGATATTCTCTGAGGCCGGAGACTGCTCATAACTGCAGAAGCAGCAGAAAGAGAGTTGACGTTTTGGTTTTCCTCAAAATTGAATTCAGAAGACGGGCCGGCAGGTTCGACTGCCGTACTTGAGGATTCACTTGTAATAGGCTGGTACGCCGGCTTCTCGACAGGAATCGGAGGAAGTGGCGTCTCCTTGTTGAAGTCATAAAATTGCTGTTGGTTTTGGTTTTGGTTTTGCTGCTGTTGTTTATCTTGTTGTTTTTGTTGCTGGTGATAGCCCTGCTGTTGGTACTCTTGGTATTGGCCGGGCTGACCTTGGAGCTGCTGAATCTTTTGCAACTGCGGCATGTTTTGCTGATCCAGATACGGCAGTTGATGTTGTTGCTGCTGAAACAGTGACTGCTGCTGGGCATTCTGACTTTGGTACACCAAGTGCTGCGGCGATTTTGGGGGCCGGGCTGGCGATAATGGGCTCTGACTGCCGCTGCCATATCCATAGTCAAAGCGTGGTGATGAGTTGACGCGCGGCCGGCCGGTTTCAATTGACCCAATGGACGCTGCCTTACGATGCTTGGTCTTTTTAATCTCACGGAGAATCTTGTTGGCAACTTCATTAGACATGCCACAAAAGTCAGGCACCAAATGCACGCAGGATGTGTGGCACGTTGATCCACACTCTGTGCACTTTCGGACATTTTTTTTACCAAGTGGCAGAAGGTAGCCGCAGTGGCAACACCAATTAGCCCCCATGTTAGTGTACGGCTCAAACCGGTGCGGAATTCGGTGGTTGAGTTTTTCTTCGTCTGGATCGACCTCATTGCTAGCCCGGGAAATACACTTGGTAACGACATTAGGGTAGCACTTTTTGTGACAGGTGTACTTGCAATCCATGCACTGGTAACCCCCGGAGTACTTGAGAAAGTCGCCACAGTAAGCGCATTTCATGACATTGTAGAATTGGTGCTGGACAAACTGGTGGCCGTGCATTTCGTGGACCTCTTCCTTCTTCTGTCTAATTGCACCTTGTCTTCCAAGACCACCAATACCATCGTAGGGCCGCTTCGTACCTCTGCTGGCCTTCTCAAAGCCAAGCGCCAAATGAACCTGGCCTGCTGGTTCCAAGACAAACCACGAATCAATCGTGATGTTGGACGGAGCCCCGGAGGGGAGACGTGGAGTCGTAGGTGTCGGGAGGTGCTGAGCGGAATCCACAGGAGTACCTAAAGAAGGTGTTGGGTTAAAGCCGCCGCCTGCAGCGCTGCCACCCGCATAAGTGTCATGGTCCTGAACCTTTGACGCACTCACCCAACCGTTCTGACTCAGCTCTTGCTCGACCCTACGGCGACGTATAGCCTCAGCAATATCGGAGATACGTAGCCACATGAGACCCACAGGTATGTTCTGATCATTGACCTTGTCGTAGATGGCAATTTCAATCTCGTTCGCCTTGTCTACAGAAATGTTAAATTCCTCGTTCCAGCGGTCGTTGCGCACGTAGCGCGTCCTAGCTCGCGTCTGGTCTTCAACCTTGACCGACAGGTAAGACTCTGGACCTCTGATAGGGCGCGCGCCAACAATGTGGTCGACGTCCTTAACCGCAAAAATGGAAATCTGCAGGTTGCCTGTCAAGGGTCGCCGGATATTACTATTGAGCTTTGTATTTTCGTCATCATTGTCTTCGTCTTCATCAAAGTCAATGTTCATGTCATTATATCGCTTGCGGGATTTGGTAAGTAGTTGGATCTTTTGCGTGCTCTCGACCTTCTTAGCCTCAGCCTCAGCCTTGCTACGGCGATCGCCTTCGATCTGATAAAGATTAATCATCTTGTCAATGCCCTCCTTGTATTGCTTTTCGACAGAGAGCTTGAACTCAATTTGTTGAAGCATCAGTTGAATGCGCGGGCCAAGATAGGGTGTGTCGTACTTGATAAGATCCAGGCGGGTGAAGTTTGGCCGAACGGCCGCAGGTGCAGTAGCAGGAGGAGCTAGAAAACTTATGATTAGATTACGGTAACGATATACAATGGGGGAGTAGGGATTAACAACAAAAGTTGAGCAGCAACGTACCTTGATCTTGAGGTTGAATCTGGGGTGAGAGAGGTTTCTGGGCTAACACAGACGCATCTATAGAATTTCTCTTGCGGACTTGCAATTGACGCATGCGGTCTTCCAAGTATTCAATGTTTTTCTTTGATTCTCGAATGTTGGTGTCGCATTTTTGTTGCACAACGAAGTTTTCGGTAGAGTTGCGGAGGGCAATGGCACCCTGAATAAGAACTTTTTCGCGGTCGATTTTACGCGCAATGTCCTGAAGGACGGGGTCACCTTCCAAGGATTCCATGGTGGCGAATTGAAAAAAAAAAATTATAAAGGCAAAAGGGGATGTGTGTTTGTGGGCGCTGTTACTGAGTGGAAGAAGGATAAAAGTAAACCAGCGTGGAGGGGAAAAGAGATTCAAAGATAAAAAAGGAAAAGAGAAACAGGAGAGTGAGCCAAACAAGGAAAAGACAACCAAAGTCAAGTTGGCCCAATACACAAACTAAATAATAACAATAAACTGATGTCAAAAAAAAAAAAAAAAGGTGATAAAATAAAACTATTTACAAAGAACATCGCGACAGATAAAATATGGGCTGGTTATGAAGCTTGTTGTTTAGGGGTATCTAGTTTACTAACTGCCAATCTACAAAGTAGCGAGAGGGGTGCAAACCACATCTCTATTTCATCAAGACTTGAAATAATACCTAGCTGCATTGACGGAATCCTAAAGCCGCGATGAATTTTTGGAGGAACAAAACCAGAAAAAAAAAAAAAAAAAAAGCGTCGATTAAAGCCTGCTCACCGGTATGGAGATGGAAATAAAAAAAAATAAAAAAAATAGACGGGTTTTTAGTTACTATGTACATATACAGGGTTAGGGCTATTATTATACAAAACAGAAAGAAGAGCGGCGTTTAAATGAGACTTTGGCAGGGAGGAAGTTTAAAGTGAAAGAAGTGATTT
Source organism: Geotrichum phurueaensis (assembly GCA_030558065.1). Taxonomy (NCBI): domain Eukaryota; kingdom Fungi; phylum Ascomycota; class Dipodascomycetes; order Dipodascales; family Dipodascaceae; genus Geotrichum; species Geotrichum phurueaensis. The sequence goes on from JAJMRT010000015.1 coordinate 32,287, forward strand.
TTTATAATCCAAATAAAGATTTGAAAAAAAGTCGATGAAAATGGAGTTGATGGCATTGATGCCAGAGATATTGATGAAATATTTGATGGTGTTTTTTTTTTAGTCGTGAGGAGGAGGGTTGATCTTGTTTTGCAACCGAGCAGCATGGTAGTTGATGGTCGACTTCTTGGCTTTTTGGCTGGTCTGAAATAAAACTGTTGTTAGAATACTTTCAAAAATAAATAAAAAATAAAAAAGTAAAAATTAATGATAAAAATAAACTCTAACAAGTGACTTACTCTGGTGGCCATACAGGCCTTCAGCTCCTGCTCGAGACCGGCACACACAGGCGCACCCTGGGCGTTGGAGGCCCAGCATGAGAGCAGGTTTGTAAGGGGAACGTTGCAAGGGCCGCCAGTCTTCTTTGGCAGCGCAGACTTCACACGAAGCTTGGCAAGATGGGGCAAACGGACTTGTTTCTGAGGCACTGACATTGTGTTTTCCTAGTGTGTGTGGGTGTTGTGGTGATAGTATATACTACTACTCTTTGATGAAATCAGGAAGGAGGAGGAAAAGAAAAATTTCAGAATTTCCTAGTGGCCGAATGAATGATCATTGATGTTAGGGTAATGACATAGTTAGTACACAGTTCTTTCTAATAATTACAAAGATGTAGTTGTGTTATTATTAATAAAGTAAATCTATCACGTGATAGCAGCTCCAATAGCAAAATTAGCTCAGAGTATAAGTCCCAAGTTTCAAATCATAATAATTAAAGTGACACACACTTTGCCGTCATTTTATTAAATATACCAGCAGCCACAGTTTCTTTTTTTTTTTTTTTTTACTGCAAAGTCACCATCTGGCATTTTTATTTGAAGGTAAACTACATAGGTTGTTATGGTTATATATTAAGTGGCCACTTGAAATCATTTTATTGATTTTGCAATTAAAATACTATTATTATAATTAATATGTTTCCTCGAGTTTCAAATTCCATCATCTGTTTTCGAGACTGACTTCGTTACTTCTCTTCTTGTTTCATAGTGATAAAAAAATATAAATGTAATATTATAAATACATTTCCAAATTTTCTTCTTCTCATTTTTCTCTCTCTTCCTTTTTTTTTTTTTTTTTTTTTTTTACTAAACCACTCAAATTCCTTGTCTATTACCAGTCTGTTTATAACTATAAAGCACATTCTTCATAATAATGTCTGATCACGAGTACCAATTCAACGTCACAATGTCCTGCTCCGGTATGTTCTTACCTTTCTATTCTTAGCTTGTCTAGTCCCTCCCACCGCCATCGCCCGCAATTGCCGATGGTTTCTTGGCTAGCACCATGATACTGAAACACTGTTTAGCCGCAGCTGATCTAGTGGTGATGACGGTGCACTAGTGGGTTTGTCCAGTGTTGGCTAACTTTGCTTGCTCAATGGTTTGTTGTACCCCGTAGCTAACCGATGATTTTATTTGCAGGCTGCTCCGGTGCTGTCACTCGCGCGCTTAACAAGCTCGAGGGCGTCAAGTCCGTTGAGGCCAACCTTGACACTCAGCTCGTCAATGTCAAGACCGTCAACCAACTCGCTTACGATACCGTTTTTGCTACCATCCAAAAAACCGGCAAGAAGGTCAATGAAGGCAAAACCATTGCCTAAAAAAGAAAAATCTTGGTTATGGATTGAACTGCGGATACGACTGGTAGATGCAAGCCGATAATTATATTTGAATTGAGTGCGTGTGTCTACTTATGGACTTCTGTCAAGAATTGAAAAAAAAGAGAGAGTGTGTGGATTAGAAGGTATTATGAAATAATGAAACAACCAAGAAGAAAAAATATACAAAACATAAAAAGCCCACAAAAAAAAAAAAAAAATAAATACTCCGTTAAAATGACCTTGATAATCTGCATGAGTCTGTGAAGAGAACTAGGCTCTAGATAACTCAGTATGGAGAGGGGGAGGGGGGGTTAGATCCAACCCTCAATTGCCTTGAGTGCATTATGCAAGCGGCGTAGACCCTCGGGCCGCTTATGCACATCATCCGTCATCTCAGTCGAAAGCCTTGCCAGCGCCGTCACAAACTTGTCAATCAGCACACGCTCGGTTGGGGGCAGCTCCAACGCCTCAGTGCCGTCAGCAGCAGCAGCAGCAACAGTAGCATTGTTGCTGCTAGATTTATGATGCCAGGGCAGATCCTGGGCATCCTGGTCATGCAACAGCTGCTGGATCCCGTCGTTAGTAAAGGGAATCTTACGGGACTTTCTAGAAGAGGACTTTTTCGTCGCTGCGGTGCTGCTTCGGGGCCTGCGCTCGCTGCTACCCTCGCGGTGACTGCTGCGGTGACTATGATCGTGGTGTCGATGATGATGATGATGACTATGAGTGCGTTTGCTCAGCGGCCGGTCGGGCTCGCGCTGCGGCAGGTGGTGTTCTGGGTAGCTTCGACGCGCGGCTCGGCTTGACGCCTTGCTGTCAAATGTGGGTTGGTCAGCATTAGGGTTGACTGAGCTCCGCTTGCTGTTTAGGCTGGTTTGACTACTGCTCACCACTGCTGTCCATTTGTTAGCCTCTAGCTGGTTGCAGCTGCCAAAGTTATTGCTCATGTCAGGATAGCCATCATTGCCGTAGTTTTTGGATTTAGCCTGACTCTGCAGCGGTGCAATTGGCAGCTCGTGGGTATAATGGTTGCGGGTTGTTGGTGTCGAATCGTACATAAATGGAGTTGTCGGGGTACCCTCCATGACCACACTGATTCCGTCTTCAGACAATATTGACGTTGCCGGTAGCGGCATCTGAGACAGCAGCGGTGATGACACTGTACGGTGATGGCTACTTGAACGCATAGAGGCACTTCCTATGATACTGCCTGGCATCATGCTAAAGCCCACAGCCGATGCGCTTGTTGATGCCGAGCCTACTGACGTCGCCCCCACCACAGTGGCCACGGAGGCTTTGCGTTTCTCGCGCTGCAGCTTGTCATTTTTTCGGTTTGCAATCACGGTTGAGGGAGAAAGGGTAAGCGGAGTTGTCTCGGCCTGTCCCGAAAAAATGACTGGCGTGGCTTCAGCCGGCATGGAATTTCCGTAAGTTCCACCAGAGCTCATACCAGCATCATTGAACTTTTCACCAACTCTCGTTTCAGAAACTAAAAATGACGGCGAGGCCATAGTATCATTCCGCGGCGCGGAGCCGGGCATAAGGGCAGTGTAGTCTACATTGTGCGTAACTGTCGTTGGCGTGTTGGCCGCTGTGCTATTTTCTTCGGCTGGAGTATAGTATCCCTCGGTAGAAGAGTCGACCGAGCTACCTGTAATTTGTCTTTCCAGAGCGGCAATGGCGGGCCGTTGACGAGGCGGCGGCATAAGGTTAAACGCCAAGTTGTTCATATCAACGTTGTTGCGATTGCTATTCACGGTTGTACTGTTGTTTTTGTTGTTGTTGCTGCTGTTATTATTGTTACTGTTATTGTTGTTGTTGCTGCTATTGTTCACAATTGCCGAGATTGCATCTCCGAGAGTGTGCACAGATGTAGCCGATGAGTAGCTTTGATTGCGCTGGTGCTGATGCGGGAAACTGAAATTTTTTCTGGCTGGGGTAACTGGCATCATGCTATTGGCAAGGGCATCCTCTAAAGGCCCGTCATTCCTGATTGTGGCAACGTCAAGAGCATCTGAAAACCGATCTAAATCGTTTAACGCTGCTTGTTGCTGCTGATGCTGAAGTTCTTGTGAAGTCTGCGAATGTCGCTTTGATGCTAGAGGCTTAACAGGCAGCGAGAATCTCGGTGGTTCGCCCATTGCAGCATCAACGCCCCCAGGAGAATCAATTGAACCCATAGAGAAGTAGCTGATACGTGCCATAGAGGGGTCAATAACTGGATCCACCGTGGTTGTTAGTGTCGAGACCTGCGGGGCTGTCGACATTGCCAGCACGGGCTTTGACCGCGAACTTGGTGTTTTCCGCAGCGCTTTCATATCCGTCAAGAGGGTTTCAAGCTCGCTGGTAGACTGACGCACTTTGTTGATGGAAATGGACCGGGAGACTGAGCCCACGTGAGTATTTGTGCTGTTTTGCTGGTGCAGTCCAGGTTGCTGGTGCTGCTTATATCCTTGGCTTTTTTGCAGCGGTTGGCATTCTTGCTGATTTTCTTGCTGGTGCAGAGTCAAAGGCTGGGACTCATGCGCTGTGAGCGGAGAGGCATAGTCCTTATTTTTCAAAAACGCAGTTGACTGAAATTCATCACTAGACTCTAATGACGTAGTGGGTTGCCCACTCGCAATAAACGGACAGGAGCCGGCATGCTTATTGTCGGTGATGTCCATTGACGGTTGCAGAGAGACGTCAGAGCCCGTAGAATCAGACATGATAGTGCTCAGTGTCTAAAACTAAAACTAAAGAAACAGACACCTAAATGAATCAATGAAAAAAAAAAAAGAGAGAGAATACCAATTCAAAAAAAAAAAAATTAAAAAGAAGGAAAAAAAATTGGAAAATATTTTCAATTAGTTGGTATTTTAGGATATATTATTGGGGTGGTGGGTTCACAGCATCATCGCGAATACACTTTTGTAACACACAATGTGGGTTCAGGACTCCAGTAGCAGGCGTAGAAACAGACGATGACATGCATCAAGTTTTGGTGAAAAAAAAAAAAAAAAAAAAAAAGCGTTTATCTTTGGCGTCCATGTTGTTGAGCAATTTTGTTCCGGCCTACTCTTTTTTAGCAGCGAGCTGTGTCGTGACTTAGCACGGCACGAAACCAGAAGCTTTTTTTTTTTTGGACAAAGACATTTGTGTATATTTTGTTAGCACTTTATTAAAGCATTTTAAAAGTGTTGATGCTTAAATTGTTTTTTCCCTTGCAACAAGAATTACTGGCAGCAGCCGCATAGCTTTTCGTGAGATAAGGATCCTGGGGCCAATGTCTACTACAATTGGCTGCGCTGCAACTCAGCCAAGCCGTAATGCTTTGCTTGTCTTTGTCCTTGGGATATTATATATCAAGTTTTACTTACAGGCTTTATTTTTTTTGTTTTGCTACCAATTAAGATTTCTTTCTTACTCCAGGTTTGTGAAAAACTGGGAATGGTCAAACCGTCCACTGGTGCTAACTACGGCAGGAACTAGTACAATAGAAGGGCAGTCTATTTTTATATTTCCCTGCCGCTGTCACTGATTGCAGCCACCCTGCTCAAGATGGTAGGACCACCAAACGATGAGATTACAATAAATAAGCAGCAGGAATAGCCATCGTGACGCAAAGCATCGGACAAGTACACCGCTTATTTTGGCAACTCTATAGAACAACACAAATAAATAAATGAAAAAGTCTGAGAAGAGCAATGACGTTGAAGAGGAGTTCTTGCGGAGGCTGGTCAGTAAATTTAACTTCTATTTATTGATAATAGACAACTGCAAAAAATATTAGCTGGAGACTAAAAAAGAAAAAGGCACCAAATGCTGGGGCAGCGGTTGTAGAAGAAAACTAATTTAAGCGAGTTGACAGGTTAAAAGAGATGCTTAGTTGTAAACCAATCCAACAAATTTCTTGCTACTTTAAAGGGACGTGTTACATCCTACAGCCAAATACATTCAGATTATAGTGCTTTAAGCAGCCCTAGAGTCTTACTTGGTTCTACAAAATATGGATATTGTGTGGCTCATTGCCTGCCAGGGTATTGCTCACCAATACAAAGCAAAATGAAGATTTTTTTAAATGAGATATTAAGAATTTTAATTAAACCTTCATGTAACGCCACCAAATTTTCAATCGTGCATATACAATTTAACAAAGAAACTAATACAAACATCACAGTTCATGTAATTTTTTTGATCTAAATCAACAGATACCCGTTTTTAGCAAAAGAAAATTAGCTGTAATTGACACGACGGTTATAGAAAAACACAAGCTAGTTAGTTAGTATTTCCTAGAGCTACAACCAGGGCAAGATCTCGCCATGAAAATGGAAAAACCAGTTTTTTTTAGGCAGTTCGCTTATCTAGTAAAAGCTTTTATCAAAATAAAGCAAAGGAGAAAAAAACGAGTATTGAGCAATTAATGAAAGGTAGAAAAGCATGGCATAAAAGTTTATGTGAGCTGGTCGATAAAAAAAAAACTGTTTGCAATGATAAACTACAAACGGTGCTTTTTTTTTTTCTATGTTTCATGAAAGCGTAAGACTGCCCTGTGAAAAACTACTGAAGCAAAGCAAGTAAGCTCTTGGAAAAACATTGTCTTGAACTTGAAATATGATATAACTATATCTCGTGAGATTCATAAACCTCATTACTATCTATTCCAGCCGTTGTCTGTATTCCATACTACCCAACTAGCGTACCAACCAAAACTACATATGAATGGCCTTTCTAACCCAGAATCTTTTGACAGTAATAACACTGTCAAAACTTTTATTTTGTAAAGGTTGCTGAGGAAATATTTTTTCTCACCAGTATATATATATACTGACGGGTGAATAACTTAACTGAACAATCCACAAGTTTGAAAGCATTTGGGTAATCCGTAACCCCACAAAAGTTTTACCAATGACCATAATTTTCCAAGCCCAAATTCTTCATCAACTAAATTACGCCAATAAGCTACAAACCACAAAATGCAACAATATATCCGCAGGAATAGTCATAGCTTTCATACACCTTCATAACCTCTCTTGATAGCTCATGTCTTGTCTTACAACTGAAAGTTAAAATTGGTGTCTGGATACTTGACTGCCGCCACTCCCTGGTAGAGCTCTGTTCTCAAAACTTCTACATGGTCAGATAAAGGCACCCCTCATCGCACTATTTTTCAGTGTCATGAAAAGAGATTATCAGATGTAGAAGACTTAAAGACTTAGACTTAACTGAGTGCCCATTTTGCAATTCTAACTTTACAACCAGGTCTACAATGTTTTTTTTTTCTGAAAGAAATTAACAAAGTGTCAATGTGATAATACGTTCATATTTTGTCATGCGGTCTAGTGGAAAAGAAAAAAAAAAAAGAAAAAAAAAAAGAAATAAATATACTAGGAAATCAATCACCATATCATAAAGTCCCTTTTTAGAAAAACATTACTGTTTAGTCACCGTTTTTGCGAACCCTGCGATCAATCTCGTCGAGGTAGCCCTCAACATGAGCCTTTAGGTGCTTCATCTCAGCCGAGACACTGCGTTTTTCCACGTCGAAATCTTGCAACAATTGCACCATATCGAGCTCCTTCTCAGCAATAAAGGCACGGGTTTCTTCCATGGACGGTTCCTGGGCACGGCGCTCGGCTTGCAAAGCGGCGAATTTATCGTGTAACGCAGTCATGCTTGCTTCAGCACTGCCACGGCGCTGCGCCGCTTGTGCGCGCACGCGCTCCTCGCGCTCCTCCGCTGAGGAAATCTGGCGGATCAACTGCTCTCTGCGGTGCTCAAGCTCGTTTTGCTTAATCTCCCGTGTTTCCCGATGTTCCTGTAGCCGCGTCAACTTGCGCGTTTCATCATCCTGGCCGGCAAGCTCAGCGTCGACCTCATCAAGCATCTTTTCGTGTTTGCGCACCTCGCTATTAATTAGTCGCAAGTTATCCGTCGTAGTATCTATCTGCCGCGCGCGTCGTTCAACTGCTTCTAGTGCAGTGCGTTTCGTTGCCAATGACATACTCATGTCGTGGTTGACCTTGTGGAGCATGGCTGGCGACTCTAGAATATACGGCCGCACGAGGTCGTTTGCTTGTCGAGCCTCGACAATCACAAAGCTCTGATCCTGAAGTTTAGCGATAAGCCGGGCCTTTTCCGACTTGTAATTACCGTGCTCGAGTGTAATCTGCTCTTGCAACTTTTTAAGCTGCCGCAGCTCATACTCGAGAGTACTGTTGTGGGCCTCTATGCTGCGCACGCGTTTCTCGCGTTCAGCCTCAGTTTCGGCCGGTTGGGAGCGTTCTTGTGCCTCGATGCGCGCTCGCATCGTGTCTTGTCGGTTTAACAGCATCTGGTACCGCTCAGCGTTCTGCTCACTTTTCTGCACCAGCTCCTCACAATCGTTCATATGCTCTTCCCGAAATCGCGCAAAGTTCACAACACCAGACATTATACGTTGAATGTGCTGGGGGTCCGGCTTGACGCGGTCCAGAATACTAAAGTCGTCAATCCCGCAGTCAACTAGAAACCGGTGGATTTTTCGTTGCAGTGCAAACATCATCAAGTGATGCTCTTCTATCTGCATTTCTTCAAGTGGTACCCCGACTGCCTCAGCCGACGCCTTAAGTGCTGGCCCCAAGTTATTCATTGATATGCCGAGAAAGGAGTCGAGGATCTGCTCAAACAGCGCCTGAATGTATTGTGGTGTCGGCCGCATTAGCAATTCTTGTGGCGCTGCGAAATCGCAGCCCTGCAAGCAAATGGAAATTTCGTTAACAGGCAGCAACGGAAACACATCATTATACTCGGGTTCGGCGGCTGCACGCCGGTTGTTCACTGGAGTTTTGTACATAATCTCTTGGTGATGTGCTGATGTTTGGATTGTTTTCTTTTCCAAACATCATCGCTGCTGTTAGAAAAAGAGAAGAAAATTAGTAAAATAAATAAACTCGTTGTCATGACAACAAAGTCAGGTGACTCCCCACAAAAGTTTACCAGTTGCTGCTCGGCAAACTTGAGTGGAAACCCAAAATTTTCTACTTTTTGAACGTTTTGGTTTCACTTCAACTCTTTTCTTTCTTTTGACCTTGACCTTCTTATTAATCCTCGAACTGTTTACGTTCTTATCCCCTCCATACCAGATTTTCTCTAGACCGCCATAAAACTTTACGGTAATCATGCTCAGAACAATTCTTCGCTCGCAATCATCGGCTTTTTCCAGAGGTGTTCTTTTGAGACCCTACAATGCGCGTTTCTACTCTGCTGCTAACGGCAACGGCAGCAGCAGCAACGACGCCGCCTCCACCACCAAGATCGAGTTCAAGATCCAGCCGCTACCCCGCGAGGGCGAGAAACCCGAGACTAAGCGCGCGCGGCTTTTGTACCAGTCCCGTAAGCGTGGTATTCTCGAGACCGACCTACTACTTTCGCGATTTGCTGAAAAGTACCTCAAGGATATGACCCTGGAAGAGATGGAGGAGTATGACCAGCTGCTCGATGAGCAAGACTGGGATATTTACTACTGGGCCACTCGCAACGAGGTGATTAAGCCGTGCCCGGAGCGGTGGGAGAAGAGCGAGCTCATGGCCAAGCTGCGGGACTTGGCAATGAACAAGAAGAGAGATTTATTAA
>JAJMRT010000015.1:41618-88606 GCA_030558065.1 Geotrichum phurueaensis
AAAAAAAAAAAAAAAAAAAAAAAAAAAAAAAAAAAAAAAAAAAAAAAAAAAAAAAAAAAAAAAAAAAAAAAAAAAAAAAAAAAAAAAAAAAAAAAAAAGGTACTAAAAAAAACGGAAAATAACGATGAAAGAAAAAGGCGCATCATCATTATCGTCTTCGTTACTGGATAACTAAAATATTGTCGTAATCCTCGTACTTTTCTTGTTCTGCGGGTACTGCGTTGGTATCATCGTTTCTGATGCGCGCAAGGGCAATCTCGGCCGATGTGCTAGAAAACTCGGTTATTGGCAGGCCCAGCTGGCGTTGCAGGTTTTGGACAATGTCTTGCAGTTCAATCTCTCTTCTGTTCTGCTCGTCGATTATCGTTTGCAGCTGGCGAATGTAGTCGACACTTTTAGCCAGGATCGTGCCTTTATTTGGTTTACCCTCTTTGGTCAGCATGTTGGGCCCGGTCGCGTCGCTGCTGTAAAGCAAGCTGTCTGGGACGAGAATAGAGAGCTCCTGGATCTTGTCATTAATATTGTCGCGACGCCGGCGCTCGACAGCATTGTGAGACTCACGGCGTTTCCTCCGACGTTCGGCAAGCAGCAGTTGTTGTTGTGTCTTGGATGTGCCAGTGGCATAAATGTCGTTGTTGGGGCTGGACCCGTACGCGCTGGTGTCGAGCGAGCCTGGCGATGAAGGATTGTGTGCTTGGAAATTGTTATCCTGCAGGAAGCGCAGCGCGTGGGGTGGAGACTTGAGGTCAGGCGAAGCCAATTGAGTCATTCCGTATTGTGAGACCTGGGACGGTGAGTAAATCATCTGGTGCCGTTTATTGGCGTTAAATTTTAGATCGTCGAAAGAACTCTGTGGGATGTCGAGATGGCTAGTAGTGTTGGAGTAGAGAGGGGTACCGGATGTAAAAGAACCAGGCTGGTTGGCTAGTAGATTGATGGTGTTGGCATTAGAGCCAGCGGCGCTCGTAGCAAAATTGGCACCACCAGCAGCATTGGTACCAGCAATACTGGTTGAGTTGCTATTGAGTGTAACTGTGGGCTTGAGGTCCGGGGATTGCAGGGCCTCGAGGTCGAGGAGATCATTTTCGTCAATAAGATAGCCAGAGTTGGCCTCATCAAAGGAGTTGAAGCCGCGGGTGAGAACCTCTCGGGAGAGGAGGTTTTTGTCAGTCATGAGAGTAGCAGTTTGTATATCAATTAGAGGGTGAAAGTGGTAACGTTCTTATTTATGTTTTGCAATGTTGGAGGTGGTGGAGAAGAAATGAGGGAGAGAAGAAAAAAAGAAAAAAATAATAATGATAGCGGAGAGGCGTTAAAAGAAATGCATAGTCCACACACATATATACAATGAGACTTGCTAAGGGCTACAAAGGCCGGCTCAAAGAGCCAGAAGAATTGACAAAACTGTCAAGATCAACCTAGTTCCTACAAAATATGAGATGAGATAACGGTCTAGAGAAGCAGTGCACGAATAGACGTACAATAATTTGACTGGACTTTTGGCGGTTTGGCCTTCAACGGTCTAATTAGTTTGCCAATGTCTGTAAATTTATATCGCCACCAAACACTAGGCTAAATCTCAATTCGCCTAAGCTTTTTTCTCTACTGTTTTTAAGTATTTTTAAGGCATTCCTGGTAAAAATTGTGTTATAAAAGAGGCCGTTGCATCAGTTTGGGCTATGTTAGATGTTATGAAATTGCCATCACCATTGGTGGGGTCTTATTACACAATTCTTTGAGCTCAGTGGTGCGTATGCGGAGTGCATGCGGAGTGCAGTCATTTCCGAACAAAGAGTACTTTCTTTAAATCATGTGTAGACCCTACATATTTTTACTAACTAAGCTTTTAGTCATAAGTCATTTGTTTTATTTATTAGCCACGACATGCAGCAACGTCAGTTTTCACCTCACGTTTTCTCACTAAGCCCTTCATCTATCATCACCACAATCTCGAACCCCCACATCGCCCACTTTTCAACCATGTCTGGTACGTTTGAACAGGCATTTAGGGCTCAGCTCTCCTCTTGGAGAGGCTCGACTTCTACCCCTGAGCAAATCACTACCAATCCCAACCCCTCGTTCCTTGACCGCGTGCAGAATCTCAACCCATTTAAAAACCACACCTACGTCTCCCTCCCAACGTCGGAGCCGCCCACTACTGCGAACGAAAATATCGAGGAGCCTTCATGGTTCACGCTCTCTCGCTGGGACCGTCTGCTTATTTTTGGCATTACGCTTCTTGGCGCCGCGGCGTGCTTTGCGCTTTGCTTCGCCATTCTTCCGCTGCTCGCGCTTAAGCCCCGCAAGTTTGCAGTGCTGTGGTCCCTTGGCTCCTTGCTTTTTATCATTTCCTTCGGTATTCTCCAGGGCCCCATTAATTATCTCATGCATCTGACATCGCCAGCGCGGCTGCCATTCACCGTGGCGTACTTTGGCGCCATTATCATGACGCTCGTGTTCAGCGTTGGCCTCAAGTCCACGCTGCTAACGATTTTGGCAGCGGTGCTGCAGATTGTTGCTGCCATCTGGTATACTGTTAGTTACTTCCCTATGGGATCGCAATCTCTCAAGTTTGCCTCGCGACTGGGCGCGAGACAGGTCACAAACTGGATCAACAGCTAGGAGCGGAATGGCAGTGGCCAGGGTAATGTGTGATGTATAGACATTTTTTTTTATATATATATAAATAGTACGATGCACCAACATGATAGTATTTAATAATGGTAATGATAATTAGTGTATTCAGTGGTGGCAATTGCTTTTGACACTAAAGCTTTCTCTAATAGTGGTTGCCGTCAGACCTGGGCCAATCTTAAATATTCAGTACTCATTTCAGTGCAATTCAACAGCTTAATTCTTTGATTTTTATGCTCCACGTAGTTCTTATTGTTAATTTTTGGAATTCATAGCAAATAAATGCTCTGAGACTTATAACTAAGCCGTAGAAACTTTTCCAATGATGTGTATCTGAACCGTTTTATTTGTACAAACTAAAGTATTCAGCCTTAATACTATCTTGAGAATTTTACTTTCAGGTATTGTATTGCGTGCTGGTATCACCATCAAATGGGCCAAATTGATAAAATCTCGCTGAATCCAATTTTAAGGTAAATGATAGATTTTCTATATGAAAAACCAAGCCATTACTCGTACTTATTCAGACCTGACATCTCTCTGATTCACTACCAACTTTGAAAACAATTTCCAAACCAGAACTCTTGGTTTTAGATAACCCATCCATTCATAATCTGTCAAGTAATTTTTAGATAGTAAAGTAGTAAATTGGGCTTCTATTTATCTACTGTCTAAGTCGAATCAGTCTGTATGAAGTCTCTGTTTTTCCCACATTATCTTGTTCCACGACAGCTATCAACAAACTGAAGTATTTGCTCTATGCATATCTACAATGAATAAAAATTAATTATTGATTGCTTGCTTATTTGACAAACTTGTAATCAATATGTTACGGTTTTCCATTATCATGAAAATAGATTTTGGCGAAGTTGCCAGTGGTGATGATGTAGGCTCCATTTATCAAACATAAAAAAAAAAATACAAATGACCAAGATTTTCAAACAAAATGATACCACCATGTTTCTGTTACAAAAACATTAAAAAAAAATGATCTCAATTTAGTTAGAAGAGTGGAAATTAACTGACCAAATGCAACACTCCAATTTCCTTGTCGATCGTCGCAGATTTAAATTTGATGATAGTTATGGTCATTAACGTGTGAAAACTAGTTGTACATAAGTTCTATGTACATATACTTTTTAGACAAAGCTGATATATATTTTTGTACTAAAAAATGAAAATTATTTAGCATTTTCTATAATCATCAGAGATCCCACAATAGCCAGATAAGCCCACGCTTTGGTCTACACTGATACTAAACCTTCAGGTGTTTTTGAATTAAAAAAAAAAAAAAAAAAAACTTTGTGGATCAGCATTGACTGTCTTAAAAGACATTCATTGACTCCTAACAGTTTAATTATTTTCCATTTCAAAATTTCATTTTATTTATTTAGCATTATACAAAATCTCATATATTACCCACAATTGATATACAATTTACCCTGAGTTATTCAAATCGTGGATAACAAGCTGCGCTTGATTAAAACGTTTTTGACATGAGTACCCGCATTAAAAGCTCCCACTACTCACGTCCTTTATTTTTTTTCCCGGAAAATGAAAGAGCTATAGTTATCTTATTGTGCCAACAGAGTTGATTGTTTGTGTTTTACTACAGAGCCGAATATCCTTCGCTGATATTTTTCCGATTGACTGGATATACACTATAAGTGCGAGGGAATAAAATTTTCGTTGAGTTTTTAACGTATCGTCACTGAAATACTACTAGTACTGCAATTATTGACCCCAAAAGCCATTCTACAGCATTCTGACTACACAGTTAGCTCACTTGGTCAAAGTTTCATCATCATCATCATTTATTATTAAAAATATAAATCCAGTTTTTCATAGTTAAATACTTTTTTTTTTGCTGGAAAAAGTTAAATCTTCTTATCGAGGCCCAAGTCCTTGATGGCATCCACGAGCTTAGCGTGGATCTCCTTAACCTTCTCCTTGCCCTCGGCCGACTGGGGCCAGCCAACCCCGAGGCCAAGCTCGGGGGTCTTCTCATACTTGGGGATGATGTGGAAATGAACATGATCAACCTCCTGGTGGGCAATGCGGCCATTGTTCTGCAAAATGTTGTAGCCATCGCCCTTCTCGGCGCCCTGGTCGTGGTTAAGGTTGAGGGCAAGCGCAATACGCTTAGTGATAGGAAGAATCTCAGCGAGGTACTCGTCGGGAATATCATGAAGCTTGGCGCCATGATACTTGGGAATGATTAAAGCGTGGCCAGGGGAAGTGGGGCCAATGTCCATAAACGCCAGGGTTTTGGCGGTCTCAAAGACCTTAAGCGAAGGAATTTCGCCTAGGAAAAAAAAAAAGTCAGCACAGTGATAATAGAATAAGAATAAGAGTCCATTGTATGGTAAAATAGCCATTGACCATAATTAAACCTACCTTTAATGATTTTACAAAAAATACAGGAAGCGTTGGAAGCCATTCTTCTGGTTTGGTTTGGGATCGATTGATGGGTGGATGAAAGAAGAAAGAGTTGGACCCTCGAGGGATTGACTGATTTTTGTTTGCGAACCAGTTGGCAAGGTGAGAAAAGAGGTGGGCTAGGGTAAATATAACGCATACAAATTATAAATCATGAAGTACAAAAACCATCAAGATATTTCTATATCATCTTGAATTACATCCTACGATAATTTCAAAAAATAAATTATTAATAAAAATCAATTCAATTACTTCTTCCAAATAAACTAAATAAAACAAATAAAAATCTTCTCTATTTTAATGCATTTCCCACTTTTTTCTATAACATCTTTCTCTTTCTCATCTTTTTTCTCTTTTTCTTTCTCTTTTCTTTCTATCAATAAGAAAAAAGAGTGTATCAATTGCAAAGCACAAATGAATGGCTCCACAATCATTTCTAGACTGAAAAGAAAAAAAAATTGTAAATAAGTTAGGTCGTCAAAAGTCATAATATCATCTAAAAGATCTTCCGAATTAAAAAGGAAACATCGTGCTATCGTCTCGTAAAAAAACAAATAAATATAAATATTAATAAATGCGGATTCCTTTTAATTCTATTGCTGTTGTGTCGTCTAGATAATTCATTATAACTGCAAATAAATAAATAAGTTTCGTCAACCGTGTGTGTTAAGAGAAAAAAAAGATTTCATCATCGTCGAAAAAAAAAAGATCTATCAAAACCGAAAAATATTATCGAAAAAAACATTTTTTTTGGCGGAAAATATCAAAATATGCAAGAAGGTGAAGAAAAAAAATGGAAACAAAAAAAAAAAAGGAACTCAGGTGGAAGAAGTCGTCACAAAGGCTGCTTGCTCTGAATTTACCAGAACGAAGACTGGTAGCCACCCTGGTTACCATAATAGCCACCGCCGTTACCATATCCACCACCAGTGTGACGATCATGGTTAACATTGTTGCTGTACTTATCGAGACCACCATTCTGCTTACGGAAATCACGGGAACCACCACGGCCGCCACCACGAGGTCTGCCCTTGCCGTAGCTAGCCTCGCGCTTAATGACGTCAAGGAACTGAGGAATGTCCTGGTTGGCCTCCTTAAGAATGTCAACCAACTCACGAACAATGTTCTTGTTGTTTCTGTTAAAGAAAGCGGTGGCAACACCGACGTTACCGGCACGACCAGTACGACCAATACGGTGAACGTAGTCATCAATGTCAGTAGGGAGATCGTAGTTGACAACGTGAGTAACGTTGGGAATATCCAAACCTCTGGCAGCGACGGCAGTGGCAACCATGATAGGGGTGGCACCAGAACGGAAGCTCTCCAAAGCACGCTCACGCTCTCTCTGAGTACGATCACCATGAATGGAAGTAGCAGGAAAGTTCTGGTGAATCAAAAAGTCTGTCAAAGCATCTGCCATACGCTTAGTCTCAACAAAGACAAGGGTCAAGCCCTTCTTATCAGCAGAGAGAAGATCAAGCAAAAGAGACTTCTTGTCCTCATCCTCAACGTAGAGAATGGTCTGGGTAATGTTCTCGGAGGTAGAACCAACACGACCAACAGAAAGGAAAATGTAGTCCTTCAAAAAGTCGCGAGCAAGCATCTGAATGTCGCGGGGGAAGGTGGCAGAAAACATGAGAGTCTGTCTGTCTTGAACACCGGGCATACCCTCTTGCTCAACGATACGTCTAATTTGAGGTTCGAAACCCATATCGAGCATGCGATCAGCCTCATCTAAGACAAGGTACTGAATGTTCTCGAGAGAGATTCTGCCACGCTCAAGGAGATCAACAAGACGACCAGGAGTAGCAACCAACAGGTCACATCCGTAGCCAATCTGGCGAATCTGAGAACCAATGTCGGCACCACCGTACACGACGCAAGGACGAACCCAAGATCTGTAAGCAAACTTGCGGGCTTCATCGTAAATTTGAGAAACCAGCTCACGGGTGGGAGCAAGAACAAGAGAAGTGGGATAACCCTTGCTCATAGTGCTTCTCTGAATAATGGGAGCAGGACCCTTGTGAAAAGATTCAGAGAGAATGGGGAAAAGAAAACCACCAGTCTTACCGGAACCAGTCTGAGCACAAGCCATCAAATCACGGCCGGCAGCGACAATAGGAATGGAGTACTTCTGAACAGGAGTGGGCTTGGTGTATCTAGCCAAGTTAATGTTGTTGATCAGATGCTCCTCGAGAGGAGGACCAAAAACAGAAACAGCCTCGGGAACATCGTTACCTGAAGCCTCGACGGGAATATCATCATAGTTGTCAAAATTGATACCAGTAGATTGGAAATTGGGGTCGTCTTTAGTGCCAAAAAGCTCGGTCTCCATTTGGGGATCAGCAGCACTTGGAATGTGCTTGCCATCAACAAAGCGGCCACGAGAGCGGGAACCGCCGCCTCTACCACTGAAGCCACCACGGTTGTTGTTTCTGTAACCGTTAGAGAAGCCACCGCCCATGCCGCGATTGCCACGGTAGCCACCAAAGTTGTTGCCGTAATCACCACCGTTATTGTTGTAGCCACCACGGTTGTAGTTGTTGCCGCCGTAGCGGTTGTTGTTGTAAGAGTTGGGAGCATCACCGCTGGGCTGTTGCATCTCTCTGTTACGGAAAGGAGGGATGTAGGCCTTTCTTTCAGTAGATGCAGCGGGTGCTTGAGGAGGGTTTGTAGACTCAGTCATTATGATAGTTTAATTGTAGTTGAATAGAAGTAGATTCAGGGACCTTCTATGTGAAATCGCGAAGAGGTTAAAAGAGAAAAAAAAAATTTCCCTGGATCAAAAGGAAACCTGTTTTATATGAAAAGAAAAAAAAAAAAGGCAAAATTTTTTTGCTTTTGTTCTACAATATACGCTTGGGTCCTATATATTCACTAGTTTTTAAGGTTTTTCAGTGAAAATTTTTCATCACCTAACCCTTATATCATACACCACTAAACCTTAGCAGTTTCGTAGGAGATGCAGTAGCTGTCATCTGCTGGTAGTAATACAGGCTGTACATATCACAGCCAGTGGTATATTTCAACCAAAACAAAAGACTTAACATCTACACTACAGATATATAATAAATGTCAAAGTACAAAATACTAAGTATTATGATCCATGGCTTATCAATTGTTGTTTTTCCTTCATGAATAATCGATCTGCAATCTCGAAATTCTTGAAATCTTTTGACATTCAGCTTTTTTCTTTCTCTTTCTTTTCCCTTTGTTATTCACGCATACGCAATCGCACACGCTTCATCAATGGCAGCTAAAAAGAGAAAATCCAAGTCTTCCAGCAAGGGAATTAACGTGAAAGAAAATGTTTCAACCACACCCGCGACGACTGCAATTCTTGAAGATAAATCACCGTCACATGTGAAAACGAGCCATAGATACTTCCATCATCACAACAAGCACAAGACTGGACTATCTAGTTTTATTAGCACAAAAAAATTTATCTTCGGTAAGTAGACTCATTTTTACATTGTTTACACTTGGAGGGGGGGGCTTTTTTTTCTCTTCATTTTTCCTTTCATTTTTTTTTTTTTTTTTTTTTGCTGTTGTTCTTCTATCCTTTGGGTATCTAACCTTTTCATCTTCGGGTGCTCGCAGTTTTAGGTGCAATTCTTGGTCTACTTGCTGCAGGTTACACTGCACAGACTCAGGATATTGGTGACCTTCTCAATGACCTCTCTCTCGAATCTCTCTCTGATTTTGTTGATGACTTCAAAGACATGCTGCCCGGTGGCATCCTTAAGGAAGCCCAGAAGATTGAAAAGACTCAAAGCGGACAGTATTTGAGTTCAAACTCGTTTGCAGTCGGTAACATCTTGAAGAAAACAAATCACACTTATAAGTATCCAGTTATTATGGTTCCTGGCGTTATTTCTACCGGACTGGAATCGTGGAGTCTTGAAGGCACTCCCGAATGCCCCAGTCAGCCTTACTTCCGAAAGCGTCTCTGGGGCAGTTTCTACATGCTTAGGGCTATGCTTCTCGATAAAATGTGCTGGATCAAACATCTTTCGCTAGATCCGGATACCGGACTTGATCCGCCAGGGTTTAAAATGCGTGCTGCGCAGGGCATGGAAGCTGCAGATTTTTTCATTGCTGGCTACTGGATTTGGAACAAAATTCTCGAGAATTTAGCTGCAATTGGGTACGACCTTAACACTATGACTGTTGCTGCGTACGACTGGCGTCTTGCATATAAGGACCTCGAGAACCGTGACGGCTATTTCACAAAGCTCAAGCTCACGGTGGAGGAGAACCTGCGCCAGACAGGTGAAAAGACAGTCTTCACAAGTCATTCCATGGGATCCCAAGTCGTTTTTTACTTCCTCAAGTGGGTAGAGGCTGAAGGTTACGGCAATGGTGGCAAAGACTGGGTTAACAAACATATTGAGGCGTTTATTGACATTTCAGGGTCTTCCCTTGGCACTCCCAAAGCCATTGTGGCTTTGCTCAGTGGCGAAATGAAGGACACTGTGCAACTAAACGCCATGGCGGTCTACGGTCTTGAAAAGTTTTTCTCACGTAAGGAGCGTGCCCAGCTTTTGCGTAACTTTCCTGGTATTGCTAGTATGCTCCCCAAGGGTGGTGAGGATATCTGGGGCCGCGCTGATTCGGCACCGGACGATGAAGCAAATTCGGATGGCGTTTCCTTTGGAAACTTCATCCGATTCAAAAAGCCCAAGTCAAGTCTATCAAATAGAAATCTGACAATGGGCGATTCGATTGAATATCTGTTGGATCAGGCTGGTCCAAAGTTTAGAAAGATTGTGGAGTCGAGCTATTCTTTTGGTCTGGCAAAAACGCGCGCAGAAGTCGAGGCAAATGAATTTGACCCGCGGACCTGGTCAAACCCACTTGAGGTGGCGCTGCCCAATGCTCCAAACATGAAGATCTACTGCTTTTACGGTGTAGGCAAACCCACAGAGCGCGGATACTACTATGAAGAACTTGAGAATCGCACCGAGACGGGTTTAAACGTTTCGATCGAGTCTGGTGATCCCAACGCCGTGGTCATGGGCTCTGGAGATGGAACGATTTCTCTGCTCACTCATAGCATGTGCTACAGATGGCGCGACCAGGATTCCAAGTTCAATCCGGGCAAAATTCCCGTGAAGATTGTTGAGATGGCGCATGAACCTGACAGTTTGGATATCAGAGGTGGTGCAAATACGGCCGAGCACGTTGACATTTTAGGCCGAGCAGAGCTTAATGAAATGGTTTTAAAGGTGGCATCTGGCAAGGGTGACGGCATCAAGGAGAAGATTTGGAGTCCACTCGAGTCTTGGACAAAGGGCATGGATCTCGGCTACGATTAGTGCCAGCGCCCGAATTGACAAATGTCCTGATATATATTATTAACCTTATCCACTGTGTAGTACATATACTATATATATATTTTTGTGTTTTTGCTAGACCACTTCAATCTATGAGTTTATTTCAGGTCGACCACGTTGTTATTGCTATCAACTTCGATACCGTATTTCTCCTTAAGTTCCTTTTTACGCTTCTCCTCTATTAATGCGTGTTGTTGCTCAGCCCGCGCCTTTTTGGCCGCATCCATGCGCTTGTCAATGCTAACATAGTCGTCGACAGTCGAAAGCACAGTATCCTCAAGAGTGAATGCTGCGGTAAAGTCAAGCTTTGCGCGCGTTTCCTCAATGCGCGACAAATCCGGCAATTGGGCCAGTTGCAGCGTGGTAAAACGCATTGGCGTAAGCGACCACCAGCGGCCAGAAAAAAGCGAGTCATCACGCTTGCGCCAGCCACTGCGGCCACTAGGAAGCACCAGAGACAGCAACTGTGCAATATAGGAGACCAGGAGCACAAGCGCGGGGTTCATTTTGATTATACGCAGTTCCATATGTGATTTGATCTGGGCAAATACCGTATCGAGTCTTTCAATCTGGCCGTTAGAGACCAAGAAGCTGGAGCCAGCAACGGACTCACGAATCACAGTGGGCCCGCGAAGCTTGAATTCAAGAAGTAGTGCAGCTCGCGCCACATCTTCAACATGAAGAAAGCTTGTTGGGGTCGACCCCGAGTGGTTCAAAACGCCCTTATAATAAAGACAAGGCGATAAGAGAGGCTCGCCATAGTAGCCACATACAATACCCTGGGGTTCAATGCTCCCAGTGATGAGAGTCTTTGCGTCATTAGCCTCTAAGATAATGGCTTCTGATTCAGCCTTTGATTTAGCGTAACTACTAATATATCTGCGGGAGCTGCTTTTGGTGATAGTGTTTGGCGACGCCCACGATTTGTATTGCCAAAACTTCCACCAGTTTACCGGCTGGCGCTTGGAAATGGCATCGCTAATGTTAATAATGTAAATGGGCTTACCAACTTCCTTGGAAAGATCGGTGAAAACGTCAATAATGCTCTGCATTATCTCCACGTTTCGGTTGGCCACATTTTGATGCAGGCCAAACCAACCCAAGAAATATCGCTGGATGGCGGCAGCATGATAAACGACAATGTCTTTGCCGCTCTTCTTGATGTTCAATTCATTGTCAATAACCTCCTGAAGTTCTTCCTTGTCCGTTAAATCGCAGACAAAGTGCTTGACTCCATGCTTGGTCAAGTCGGCCGGGACCGTCGAATTGGTGTCAAGACTAATAATATTTTTCTCATTGCGCAATAGTAAGAAACGAATAATCCAAGACCCGATGAACCCGGCACCACCGGTAACAATATAAAGCGTGTTCTTGTGGGTAGACAGGGGAACCTTGGCGGGAAAAGACTTGAACTTCCTGCTGACTTTGTCAACGTCAATAAGTGTCGCATAGTAATTCATGACGTAGTCCGTTACAAGAACAAGCGCCAGAAGTGGCAGCGCAAACATGCAAAACTCAAGAAAGAGGTACATTTTTTTGGCGGTTCTGCTGGAAAAAAAAATGCTAGCGGCGATTAATGGTATTGATACAGGTTTTCAATGAGCTGTATACACAACTGGGAGGATTATGTCAATGCGCATCGTAGCAGCCGTTTTTTTTTTTTTTTTAAAGGAAATTAACCAGCATCATAAGTTTTTTTTTTTTCTCTTTCAACTGTGGGATCAACACTATTATATGTGAAAATTGAAAATTTTTTGTTTTCCTCTCTAGATCTCCCGAACTTTAGCAAGCCATTCATCCCATGTATTCCCACTCTCTTTCCTCCAGGACTTAACCGCACGACTAAAGGACTTCACAGAATGGACCAGAAGATTTCTACTAACACGCTGTTAGTTACGACTGCGGTGGCCGCGTCACTTCTTTCGATCGGCGCCACCCTCGGCGTACAAACGCTCTTGCAGCGGGAGAAGCGCAAACAGCTCGAAGACGAGATTGAAGAAAAGACCCGCAGCAACCGATCTGCGACCAGCTCACCCCCCGCGGAGGTTGAGCTTAACGAGCTCGGCATCCCTATTGTCAAGGGTGACGCCGCCAAAAAACCTTTGTTTGAGACAGCTGCGTCGGCTGGCGGCAAGGCTGGCGGCGCCTACGATGAGGAGCTCATTGCTGAACAGCTCGCGCGGAACCGCGCATTTTTGGGTGAGGCAGGTCTTGCCAAAGTACGCGATACTTTCGTCGTAATTGTTGGTGCTGGTGGCGTGGGCTCTTGGGCCGCCACCATGTTGGTGCGTTCGGGTGTGCGTAAAATCAAAATCATTGACTTTGACCAGGTCACGCTCTCCTCCCTCAACCGTCACGCGACCGCTACCTTGGAGGATGTCGGCACCCCCAAGGTTGTGGCCATGAAAAAGTTTCTTGAGAAGGTGGCCCCCTGGTGCGAGATTGAGCCTGTAGTGGCACTTTGGGACCAGCGTAAATCCGGGTTTGACAGTTTGCTGCTCGACTCGGATGGTAGCAAGCCCGACTGGGTCATTGATGCGATTGACAATATTGACACCAAGGTTGATCTTCTGGCCTACTGCCACAAAGACCTCAAGGTCCAAGTCATTTCGGCTATGGGCGCTGGCTGCAAGTCCGACCCGACTCGCGTTAACATTTCTGACATTTCTCTTTCGCTTGAAGACCCACTGGCTCGCGCGACTCGTCGCAAATTGAAGCAAAAGGGTGTTGTTACTGGTATCCCCGTGGTTTTCTCTACTGAAAAGCCCAGCCCCGAGAAAGCCAATCTATTGCCCATTTCAGACGATGTGGTCAAGGAGTCCGTAGAGGATATCGACCAGCTCGCTGTTCTCGAGGATTTCCGCGTGCGCATTTTACCCGTTTTGGGCCCCCTACCGGCCATCTTTGGTTTGACTATTGCGACGCACATTCTCACCATGACTGGCGGGTATCCGGGCGTTACCGACACGACCCAGGGCGGCTACTCGCTAGCTGGTAAGCGCCGCACAAAGCTCTATGACTACGCATTACAATCGCTCGCCGGCCAATTTGCCCGCCTGCGCTGGCAAAAACAGACAGTTCCCGTTGATCTTAATGACGTGGGGTACTTGATTGAGGAGATTTTCCGCGGCAAATCGGCCATTTCTGGTGATAGCAACCGTCTCTGCCTCACGCTATGGACCAAGCCCGAAGGAGAAGTGGCCCGGATGGAGAACTTGGTGGTGCTGACCAAGGCCGAGCAGAAAATCCACGAAGACCGCATTTTGCTTGGTGCTGAGCCCCATGAAGCTGTTTACTCGCCGGAGACCATTGAAGTGGTGAACAAGCGCCTGGCTGAGCAGCGCTACTACTCGCAGTACCGATAAAAAAAAATTAGCAAAATAACACATAATATATAGAGATAACAGTAGTACTAACAACAACAATAATACATGTATGAACAGAAAAAATAAGAAAATAAAATTAATAAAAAGTCATTAAAGTGTGTAGAATTTTCGTCTACTAAATGCCTAATGCTAATTTCAACCTTTCGTAGACAAAAAATGAACATGCAAACATTGGCGTGACCTTGATGTAGCCAATCGACAAGCCGACAAAAAACCCACGAAAGCCGCTGGTAGCAAATATCGTCTGGGCCGTGCGGATGATGCCGGTGCGCTCGCCTGTGACGCCGCTGACCTGTATGCGCCGCCGAATGACCTCAAGCGGGTATGACGCCGTTTGCGAGCACATTCCCGCCAACCCGCCGGCTGTGAGCTGGGCCCACGTTGTCAGGGGTTTCCGATGCATCCACGAGTGGTTGTTATTCTTGTCCTCGGAGTACCTCACATCCGGCTCGAGGAAATTCATAACCGCGTAGGGCGCCAGATAACTGGAGCGGAATATGTCATGAAACATGTCATGGGCCCAAAATGAAACTCCCGCGTAGGGAATCATGCCCAAGATGGTTGGCAAAAAGCCTCTATAGAAATTGGTGATACCGCGAATACTATTTGATTCATTTGACTCGCGAAAAATCCTAAGCGAAGTTTGGATTAAGCGGCCGCCGCGATAGTCGTAGTGGTTTTTATGAGGTTGAAAGGCTGGATTTAAATGAAAGTTATTTTTTGTTTCAAATGCTAATCTGACTCTAACAAGATCCAGTGGGTAGGTGAAAAAAACCGAGGTAACACCAGAGAGCGAACCTGCTAGAAGGCGCCGAAGCGATGTTTCCTTGTCGTTAGATGGAATAATGACAGCACGAATCTCTTCGTACGCAACAAACTTGATGGCAGCATAAGGGAAAATCCGCAGAATAGTAGCCGAATGGCCCTGGAAAAGACCTAGCATACCCTGTGACCGCTTTATCTCCTTTATCGCACGATAGAAACCAAGCCAAGATCCCGCATATTTCTTGAAGTCAGGGTTGGAGGTTTGGAATAAAATTTTAACTCGATCCAAGGGTGCAATGAGGGTTTTCGCAGCACAGCCGGCCAGACCACCAGCAATGCCGCTGCGAACAATATAGTCTATTGATTTTTTGTCAAACTTGGTCTCTTTAGCCGCTGCCACCACGGGTACAGATACAGGGTGCGGGGTCAAACGGTTCTTGACGGTAGTGTCAGTGATGACAGGGTTTTTGTCGAGATGATCTGTTGTGAAGACTGGCGACGAGGTCATTTGTGAAGCTGATGCGTAGATGGCAGACGGTCGAGCAAGTGAGTCAGTGGTGGTAGTGTTGTCAGGCATGCAATTGGAATTCGAGATAGTGATAATGTGGGTAGGAAAGGACCAAAGGATGTTAGGGCAGCCGAGACGTCAATAAAGGCACGGTGACGCTGGCGATGAGTGGCAGTGGTTTTGGGAGGAGTTCTGTAGTTGTAGATAGTGTAGTAAATTTCCAAAAAAAAAATAAAATAAAATAAACAAGAGCCAGTAGCTACAGAGAACAGTTAAAAGGATGTTTGAAAATAGAATCAGAGGAATACAAAAAAAAAAAAAAAAGAGGGCAAAATCCGGAGAAAGAAAGAAGGTTAGAAAGTTTGCTTGAAAAAAAAAATTTTTGTTTTCCATTAGTTTGGGCCTCGAAATCAAGAAAACATAGAAAATAAAAAGCTATCATTTATGGAAGCAGTAATAATCAGTATATTTCATATGGGCGTTTATTTTTTCATTTTATTTTATTTGGTTTTGATAGAATTTATTGCATAATATGGGACAGCATGTTATGGGCAGGTAGTCGATGAGTCAGCAACAGTGGCGTTTCATCAATTGCCGTGAGTGCCATTGGACTGTTTGGTGTGTGTTAGGAAAATAAGATAGTCATGTGACTATAATTTTATCCATGGGTCCTTGCTTCCTTGCCATAAACAGACCTTGCATGAAGCAAAATGATCGTGATAATCGTAATCACAAGCGTCAAGCATAAATCACTACTTTAAAATAACCGACGACAGCCGTCTCTTTTTTTAAATTTTTTTTTGTCGGAGGGATGGGCGGAACAATGTCAAATCAACGGGTTATTTCAACCCCACTTTTTGTATACCCCGCTTTTGCAATGATCACTCGGCTGTCATGAGTAGTGGCAGATTGCATGTAATAATTATACAATAAGTTACTAATTATTTTTAAAATTCGCTAGCAATTTGAGATTACAAAGTATAATAACACATAAAACTTGATATTTGAAACTCAAGAAATTTGCTTATATAAAAGTATTGTCAAGTCTTTTTTCCCACTTGGCTTGTCCCAAACTCCCAATTTACGCCTTGGCTCCTCATCTGGGAGACAACAATAACAACAAACATATCTTTTTTTCACCACCGAACTCAAAAAAACAATAAAGCAGGCCTACCCCAACCCCAAAGATCATGGCGCCTGTTCAGACTTCATCGGAGGGTTACTTGCGCACGCTAAATCCCGAGCAGCTCAAGGCCGCCACGGCTCCAGCGCTGGGTCACGTGGTAATTGTCGCTGGCCCCGGCACGGGCAAAACCAAGACAATCTCAGCGCGGATCGCGTGGCTCATTAACCACGAGACAGTTAGCCCTGATTCCATTGTGGCACTGACATTCACTAATGCCGCTGCCAGTGAGCTCATTTCTCGTGTAGGACCGGCGGCAAAGCGCGTCATGGCCGGGACTTTTCATGGGTTTTGTGCCAAGCTTTTGTATAGATTTGGCACCGCGGTTGGCCTCAAGCCTAGCTTTACCATTGCCGATGAAGCCATGTCAAAGCGACTCATGCAAACCGTTGTTAATGACAAGGCTTTCATAAAGTTTGTCGATGAAGCACTTGGATTTACAAAAGTAAAAAACACATTTGTGAATGGGCAGACGGGCGAAGCACATACCGTCTCAAAGCTGCTTAATAAAATATCCAAAATCAAAGGTGACGCATATACAATTGATACTTGGGCTAATAGCGGCTTCAACCAGTCGCAGTTTTTACTTAAAGCATTTCGCGCCTACGACGACTTACTTAAGGAAGCTAACGCCCTCGACTTTGACGACCTCCTGCTCTACGGTGTTGAACTGTTCGAAACACTCCCAAGGTGTGTCAACCCAAAGTGTGTCCTTATTGACGAATACCAAGATACCAACAAAGTTCAATTTAAACTAATGTGTCTGATGGTTGGGCCTGATACGGGCGTCACTGTGGTCGGAGACCCGGATCAAAGCATTTACAAATTCCGCGGCGCCGAGCCTATGAATTTTGATGAAATGAAAAAGCGCTATCCAAATTTTTACGAATGCACTCTTACGAGAAATTATCGTTCTATCCAGCCCATTCTTGATACCTGTATAAAATTGATTAATGAGCATCGGGCCCCCGATCAGGAGCGTACTCTTAATGCATTTATTAAAGCGGCAGCATGGGTCAAACCTATGGTTACGGAGTTTTCAGATTTACACGTAGAAACAGCAGCAATTGCCAAAGAGATTCGATACCTGGTGGACAACTTTAGCCATGCCATGAAATATGAAGATGTTTCTATTCTTTTCCGCAATCGACGATGGTTCCGGTCGATGGAGTATGCCTTGCTCAATGAAAACATTCCCTATACAATCAAGGGCAGTAACACGCTTTTGGACTCAGTGGAGATCACCACGGTACTCAATTATCTTAAAATCGTTGAATCACCATTTCAGGACGATGCATTATTAAATACTATCAACAAACCTCCACGGAATATTGGTTCAGTCACTCTTGACCGCCTCAACGAGACTGACTTTTCCTACAAAAACCTATGGGAAAAGCTTGACGCACTTAAGCGTAACAAGCTTGCGTTTGGATACATTGTTCCCAAGACCTATGATGGTATCATGGACTACCATGGGCTCATTAAGACTTGCCGAGAGCGTCTGGCTAGATCAAATACAGCACAAGACGTTTCAGAAATTATTGACTATATCATTACCGACACAAAACTTGTTGACTTTATTCATCGCACCGCCAAAAAATCAGAGGATACCATTATAAGCAATCTCAAAATACTCAAAAAACTCGTCATGAATCTCGAAACCTCTAACAATTACCAAGCTTTGGCATCAATGTCGGAATTTCAATCTCCCGCTTCTTTCAATTCTAATAGTATTACTGGAACCACTGATGCTAACAGCAAACTACGAGTTAAATCCGATTGTCTTAGTATTTTTTTACGAGAAATCTCTCTCCAAGCATCGGTGCCTCGTGCTACGGAAGGAAATACCAATCGGGTCGTTATATCCACTATACATATGGCTAAAGGCCTTGAATGGAAAGCTGTCTTTGTTCCCAACCTCATCGAGTGCCATATTTATGAACCTAATGAAGAAGAAGAACGACGAGTCTTTTTTGTCAGTTTGACAAGAGCCGCGTCTTTACTTTACTTATCATACTGTGATTCTCGGGATTCTACGGAGAAGACGGCAGCAGCGGCTACTGTAACTAATTTTGTTGATACTTATCTGACCGCCGAGCTGCTGCAGCTTTGTGTTGTGACAAAAAATAAATTTGGTGACAACGAGACTCGCCAAAAAATTAAAAGCTTGTTTGGGGCAGTACCACAAGCAAATCTTGCGAGCAGCAAACGGAAACTGTCCTCAGTCGCGCCCGCCACCAGCAATTTTTCAGGTGGCTTCCGCAGCGCTGCAGCAGTGCTTGAAGATGCACAATCGGTCGATGCCATCCGACAAGAGATTGAAAGCAAAAAAGCCGTCTCGGGCAAGAGGCGCCGAAAAGCGCCAGTGCCTGCGGCCCAGGTTAATAAAAACAAAGAAGTGGTTTCAAACACGACAAAAAGTAACTTGACTACCAACTCAAAACTTGTAAAGGCCAATCCCGTGCCTGCCACTAAACCTGATAGTGATGAGCCCCAAGTATTAGCGGTCAAGTCTAAGCCACCGCCACCGCCGCCAGCTTCACAGGCCAAAAAACGCGGTCGCAAAGTTAAACCTATTAGTGTGGTTGGTAATACAAGTATTATGGATCATTTCAGACTCATTAAAAAATAAGTGGAACTTTTACTTTAACCCACCCCCTATTACTACAGGTTTCTGTTAATTTATTTTTATTTATTTTTTTTTTTTACGCCAGCTCACTTTTAGAAACGACCAAATTTCAGTGGCTTTTTTCTAGTCTTTTTTTTTTAATATATATATATATATACATTTATAGTATATACTTATATACTATCATCTGTTTCTGCGTTGCTGTTTGTTTGTTTTTTCAACTTTCATTTACTGGCGCAAAAGCAGTTGTAGTTTCCGCTTGATAAAGGCCAAATGCTTGACCTTTTGCCGCACCGATCTTGTCACTGTCATAACCGCCGAGGCGTCCTTGACCCATGTTTCACCAATCAAATCCACCTCAGTTTGCAGACTGCCATCGGGGAGTACCACAACGGTTTGCGAAAAGTCAATGCCAGCTTTGGCAAAATCAAGTACAGTACCTTCGGTGCGAGCGGCGCGCAGCTGGGCGGCTAAAATTTGCGCTTCACTATTGACAATTTCAAGGATCCCCTGGTTGAGCGCCAGGACAATCTCGTGATCGGTAAAAATGTGCAGAAGACTGTCTTTGAGCCCCGGGATGGCAAGTTTGGCTGGAATCCGTGCCAAGATCTGCGCAGGCGGCACAGCGCCGGATGCCTTATCTAGCAAGGTTTTCATAAATAGCGGGCGCGTGAGACAGTAATCGAGCAAGTCATCCCACAGCTCTTGGTCATTTTGTTGCTTGGCAAAGTCAATGGCCTGGTCCGGGTCTTGCAGCTCTTCCAGGACCAGTTTAAGGGCCCGTTTATTTTGCCCCACTTTACCCAAGATATACACCAGCTCCGGAATGTATCCAAGGGATTCACAAACTTGGGCAGCTTTTTCCAGATTGTAATTGTTATTGCGCTTCAAAAACCCTATCAGCTTTGGCCGATCAAACTCTGCGTAAAGGCGGGCTTGAAGGTCGCCGAACTTTTGTGAGGCAAATGAATCAATCAGGTTGAGTTGTTCCAAGTAAAGAAATGACACCACCTCCATCTTTTTCTCTGTGAGATGACTAACAACATCGTCTGGGACCACTTCGTGGCGCGCCTGCACGACTATCGAAATAGCCCGGGACATGGTCTCTCGGATGATGGGCAAGGGCGCTAGTGATAAGTCCTCTATTGATTTTAAATTAATTGTGAGGATTTCGAAAATCTGGTTTAAAAACGAGCGCAACAAGTGATATTTGGAAACAAGGTCAAGCACACTCGGGTCTCGAAGTATAAGTAGATGATGCACAGCCGTCACGGGATCGCCAGCTAATATGTATAAATCTGACAACGTTTTTCTCAGTCTGTCCTTTTGTTCCGGCTTGTCCTGCAGTAAATCCTCAATGTGGCGCTTGATGATGTTAAAATCGTAGAGTTCGATCGGCCATGTCTCCAAGTATGTGATGAGCTCCTCAATTTTGTATTTTTCGATAAAATCAAGCAAAATCACTTCGTAAATTTTTGCATCTATCTGCAGAGCGTGGTCCGCTGGCAGCTTTGGCGCAAGCTCATCGGTGTGCCCAGCTTTAGTAAAAATAAAGCCCCAGTCGTTCCAGTTGTCCCTGACCTGGATTTGAACTGCACTTAAACCTGTCTCTCCTTCAACGGCTTCTAATTCGTTACTGTTATCCGTTTTCATGTATGTGGTTTGCACGAGCTCTAGGACCCTGGCAGTGTCAACCCAGTCATCCTTTTCGACCAAGGACTCAATCCAGTTAAGTCCGATAGCATACCGTTCCGCAGGCGTTTTCACGTTGGCGGAAATGTTCCATGCATCTTCCAGCTTCTTATGGTCTACCAACCACTCAATTTTATCGTTGAGGTCGCGTTCAGTTGCCACAATACCGTCCTTTGCACTGATGATGAGATACTTTGTCGATTGACTATTAGAGTACTGGCACAGGTGGTAGTCGTTCATCCCTAACCGCTCATAACCTTTGAGCGCTAGCTCGTCGCCGTATATCTCACCGCCTGTTTGCAAGTCAACTAGTCGTAACTCAGGACTAGGGGCAACCGGTCGGGGGTTACTATCTGTGGGACTGGGAGGGGGCAAGTAGCTAAGCATCATCAGTGTGTCGTCTTTGAATGCTGCAATACCTGCAATAAGACAATCCACCTGTAATTCTGACTCAACTGTAATTGTCTGCTCTATTGCCTGTGACCGCATAGAAGACCCCGACGGCAGTATCATTGACGCGCTTGAGGGCAGTAAAGTCTTTAAATCCTTGCTTTTTGTCACGGTAACCTTCAGGTTCCACACCCGGTCTGCCCACGCTATATAGATACGATTCGACTCTGGAGTGCATATCCGTGGTTTGTAAAGGTCTGCGCGCGGCGAGTTCTCAGGGCGCGGGATGTTCATGAGTAACTTTCGTGTATGCTGATTGTAAATGTTAATTCCCGAGTCGTTCATCCAAATTATCAGACCATCTATCCAGTAGATGGCAATTACAGGGTCATCGGACTTTTGTAAAATTGTATCAGAGCGATTGCCAAGCCAGCCGCGCTCTGACAGTATGACATCGCCGGCCATGCCGCCTGAGATGAATGATTTCGATGACTTGTAGTTGGGGTCGAGAGCAACAGAATGCACTGGCCGCTTGAAGTTAGATGCGCTGATGTCGTCTGCCTCCAAAACAGAGCCAATCACAACAGTGCCATCAATAGAGGCAGATGCAAGATAGGTGCCATCTGTTGCAAGGCCGAGAATGGATGCGCGATGGGCACGATACGATCTAATAAGCGTAAAGTCAGGTTTAGTGATATGAACAACGCCATTGTGCGTAGCAAATGCAAAGAACGTCTCTGAAGTAATACAGGTAGACACAGGGTCCTTGTTAAAGACAGTTACAGGCAGTTGAGTGATGCGGTTGTACTTCAGACGGGGCTCAACCTCTTCTTCGTCATCATCGCTTTCTTCGTCTGAAGACGACTCTTCTTCTGAGGAAGAGGAGTCGGAGGAGGACTCTTCTTCTGAAGACAATGTAGTTTCTTCTTTCTCTTCTGGTGTGTGTTTTGTGGCTTCTGTATTGTCTATCGACCCATTTTCGGTCTTGGTGTCGGGAATTGGCTCATCGTTGTCTGTCATGGTGCCTAATCTTTTACTAGTTGGTGATGGTTGAGGAGAGAAAGGGCAGCGGGAAAATCTTGAAACATTTTTCTAAGTGCCGTTGCTCCTCTCTACTTCCTCCCACCTTTTCCACCTCAGAACCCGCAAAGCTGACGCAGACACGATGCCCAGCGCTATCAAAGGTAGTTCAGCTCCATCGATAAGACCTTCTCATTACTATTTTTTTTTACTAACGAGGGAATTTTTATTTTAGGTGTTTTGATCGAGTGGTAGGTGCTGTGCCCCGCTATCACCTTTAGCTATTTCTAACAGTTTTCCAGCGATCCGTCAATTAGAGCCCTAGTTTTGAACATTGACGCGAAGACCCATGATATCATCATAGAAGTGAGCATACCATTATCACATTTTTTTTAATAGTTTAGGGTATTGGGACTGACGCTATATAGGAGCTGGATGAAACGCACCTCATGGTCGATGAAAACAAGGTCGATTACATCAAGAGCGAGCTCAACAAGCTGCTCGCAAAAAACACGTTTGTTCCCGAGGGAGAAGAATAGACACCTTGAGTAAAAAAAAAAACTTGGTTTTTTATTTTTTGCTTGCAGTTGTTGTTATTGTTTTGGTGATGTAGTTCGGTGGCGGAGTAGTTTTTATTTTTTGGGTACGAACGCCCAGACTTGCTTTTATCGACGATGGCAACTTCGTGATATCCAATGTCTGAGTCGCCTCGAAACGCCACCTTAACTAGTCTATATTACAGGTTATTAGTCGGCATTTTTCGTGCCGGTTTCTAATTGCGCTTTAATTTTTTTTGCATTTTTATATATAGATAGTTGTAAATGCAACTATGCAACTACAAGCGTGGATTATTTTCTAATGTTGGCTGTGGATCAATCCCACTAAAACCTTACGTATAAATATATGTGTACACAGCTTTTTTCACTCATTTTCCTTTCCATTATTGTTCCCTCGTCTTTCAGACAGGCCAAATGACTATTGCCCAAACTCAACGGAAACATGACAGCTATATTCAGACGCCTTGCAAGGCCGTACAAACATTCTGTTTTTACGATATCTGTTGACAGGTTAAGCAAACGACGATTTAGCAGCATCAACATCCGACTCCAAGAAAACGGGACAAAAAACAAACCAAGCATACTGAACCCACCGCTAGTACCCGCAATCGTGGGTAAGAACGCGATCGCCAGCGCCAATAAACACAGCAGCAATTCCTCGAGCAATAAAAATGACGGCAGCAGCAATGACGATGGGAATGAGGACGGCAGCAGCTATGACAATATTATCATAGAAAACGCGCTATTTTCTAATAATCATTATCAACGGGGCAACAATCTTGTCCGATGCACCGTGTTCGACAGCCAAGGGAACGTCAAAGTCGTTTCTGGTGAATTCAAACGAACAGAATTGCTTAATAAACATGGCTTACTGCCACGCGATCTGCGCAAACTCGACACGGGAATCTCCAGCATTGTACCCACGATCCTTGTGCGGAAAAACAGTATCCTTGCCAACCTATTGCATATCCGCGCTCTAATTAAGTCCGATAATGTGTTTATTTTTGACGTGTATGGTTCGGCAGATTCGCAGACTCAGTCCGTTTTTATGTATGACCTTGGCCACAAGCTGAAAATGGGCGGCCTGCCGTACGAGCTGCTTGCACTTGAAGCCATTTTTGTGAGTGTGATCACGGCGCTCGACGCTGAGATGCAGGTTCATACCGCCGTAATTAACGGAATTCTCAGTGATTTAGAAAACGATTCAATTGATCGTGAAAAGTTGTGGCATTTGCTCGTACAAAATAAAAAGCTCTCCAAGTTTCTTCAAAAGGCAACGTTGATCAGGGATGCCATGACGGAACTGCTGGACCAAGATGAGGACTTAGCAGGCCTCTACCTCACGGAAAAAGCAAAAGGCCTACGCCAGGGTCTTGCTATCGAGGATCACTCAGAGGCCGAGATTATGATTGAATCGTATTACAAGCATTGTGATGAAATTGTGCAGACTGTCGAAAATCTCGTGAGCAACATTAGAAGCACTGAAGAAATTGTCAACATCATCCTTGACGCCAACCGCAACTCACTCATGTTGCTGAGTCTGCGATTTCAAATTGGTACCCTCAGTCTCGCGACTGGCTCCTTTATTGCTGCAGCCTATGGTATGAATCTTGTCAATTTCATTGAGGAATCTGTTTACGGGTTTGTGGGTATTACTAGTTTTGCCGTGGCGTTATCGGCGGGTGTCGGCGTGCTATCGCTGCGCAACTTGGTTAAACTGCAGCGTATTACTATGATGTCAACAGCTTCACGGCCCAAAACCAAGCGCGGCCTATGGTTTTTCTTTACGCGGCCAAAGGCAAAACCCGACCTTAAACACAAAAATTTCGCAACCACCGCCAGCACCACCAGCACCACCAGCAGTGGAGCTGCTGCCGCCAGTATGCTCCACCCTGGGGTTGGTTCGCCCAACCCGCACGAAGACGATGGATTGCTGGTGCAGCCAGAAGCCAATTCTGTAGCTGGTACGACAGCAGAAGACAGAATAAAAGGGTTAAATTGGCTGGCTGATGGCTCAAACATAAAGCATTACTAGAAAAAAAATTTTCTCTCCATAATTACTATTTTCACCATGTAAATTTTCATATTTATGTACATTATATATCACGGTTTACTTAACTATGCAAATACATATATATATGTATATATATTATTCAAGCTGGCCACCAAGACCGATCTCTTATCAGTCGGAGATGTGTGAAATATTTCTCAGTGAAAAACAACAAAAAAAAAAAAAAAAAAAAAAAAAAAAAAAAAAAAAAAAAAAAAAAAAAAATGCTAAAGGGATCCTTGTCGTGCGTAGAGAATCCAGAAATCATAACGGTTCTAGAATATATATATCAAAAGTTTTGTTACGAAACCAGAATGGGCCCTGTCAACAAGCGATGAATATGCGTTAGTACGGCATCTCGTCATTGGGCGGAGTTTGCTTGCGAGCCACGTACGGCGGGACGGGCCGGCTATCGTCTGTTTCAATGTATTCCCCACTGGGCTGGCCATGAGGCGGCGGCGGCAGCGGAGGCTGTTGTCCATTATTTTTGTTTCGAAGATAAGGCGGAATCAAGCTTGTAGGTGATGCTGGCTTTTTTCTATAAGGAGGTATGGGCGGTCTATGATCGTCATCGCTGGCATTACCATTGTTTCTAGTCTGATTATTGTGGTTGCGCCCAGGTATCGGGGGAAGGTTCGGCTTTGGCGGTAAGTTGGCTGAGGGAACTGGCCGGTCGGAAAGGTAAGGTGGATGGGGTCCTGAAGAAGCTTGTGGCGGGCCCCGAGGTGGGTAATTATAGTTTCGTGACCGCGGAGGGTACCGTGGTTGTGGTGGCGGATAATGGTTAGGTGGTGGCCCATAGTTATTATTGATGTTGTGATTCCAGTTTTGTTTCCTGCCCGGGTAGTAGTTGCCGTTATTATTATAGTTGTTGTTGTTGTTGTTGTTGTTGTTATTGTTCATGTTGTTGTTGTATGAGTCGTGATGATTGGAGTACTGCCCATTGTGTCCATGATCTGACTCGGTGTCGTAACGGTCGTCCTGTACAGGGAGTGGCGGTTTGTTAGCCCTTTCCTTCTGAGACTTTCTAGCGTCCAACTCGTGCGACGCCTGATATTGAGGTAAGTCCTCGGGTTGGCAGGGTTGAGGATCAGCAAAGAAAAATTTATGATCCAGCGCACCCATTGCCGTGAGACGTTTTTGAGGGTTAAGCGTGAGTAGTCCGGCCAGCAAGGATTGGGCAGCTGGATCAAGATCGCTGTATTCACCCTCAAATTTCCTCCGGTAAGGGCCGTACGTAATATTGGCACCAGGAAGAGTATCCCAACCAGGCATATTTTCGTTGTTCGGGGAACCCAACAACTGAAAAATTTTGTGACCCTGGTCGGTGTCAGAGTTGCCCTGAAGAATTGGAGAGCGGCGGAACATCTCGCCAAAAACGCAGCCAATGCCCCACATGTCAATAGCCGTTGTATACTTAGACTCACCCAATATTAGCTCGGGTGATCTGTACCAACGGGTAACAACCATGCTAGTGTATGATCTCTGGGCAACACCGGCGCCATGGCCTGGCTGAGGCGGCTTTTCGTCATAGTGTCGTGCCAGACCAAAATCAGCAATCAGCAAATTTCCTGAATTGTCAATAAGAATGTTGGCAGTCTTAATGTCTCTATGCAAGTAGTTTTGTTGGTGAAGATAGTTGATTCCTTCCAGTAATTGCTTCATATAACACTTAATATGCGAAAGTTTCATGTGAACGTTGGGATTCGCCAGCAATCCAGCCATATCATGATCCATATAAGGCGAAACCATGTAAACCGAGCCCTTTTTTCTCGTCGAACGATCGCCTCGTTGTACTGCCATATCTATCAGCGGTAAAATATTTTTGTGATCTAGCGATTTCAAAATCCGGATTTCGCGTAACGCGGTCAAGGGAAACCCTTCCTTCTCGTTGTGAAGAAAAATTCGCTTCAAGGCCACAAGACCTCCAGAAGACTTCTGTCGAGCCTTGTGAACCTCACCAAAAGTACCCTCGCCGAGTTTTTCGAGAAGCTCATATTCTTTAAACACTTGAGTACAGCCGTAGAATTCCCAATTTTTCGGCTGCTGCTGCGGTGTCTTCTTAGAAGACTCCGTAGAGTCATCGTCATGATGTCGTTTTTTCGCAGCTTCTATAAAAACAGGCTCTGAATCAGATGATTTAAGACTCATTTTTTTTTAACAGATAGTGAAACAGAGCTACTGTAAAATGAAATATTTTCCTTGAAGGAGAAGAAAAATAAAGAGAAGGAAAAAGAGCAGACGAGGAAGAATTGAGAAAAAAAAAGTAAAAAGGAAAAGCGCATATGTATTTTGTCAACCCTTGCCCTTGTTTTTTTTTTTTGTATAATAGCATGCCGAAAAAAAATACAGACTCATCAAACAACTGCAAAAGCAAATATAGATAATCCCTAATGTAAGAAATGAAATTGCAATATCAGCAAAAAAAAAAAAAAATAGAAAAAGAATAGAAGAATTAATTTTTTCGAATAATCACATTTTTTCATTTTTATTTATATACTATATAACTAAACACATTAAAATCTATAAAAGAAACCGTAAACAACATCAACAATAGGTGGTTTTACTTTCTGCAGCAAGCGCCACCAGTGGCAGTAGCAGAAGTAGCACCAAAGGCAAGACGAGAGGTCTTGTCGGTCAGAGAAGCAACCTCCTGGTTAGCAGCCTTCTTAGCACCAGAAGTGGTCTGGACGTAGGAAGGAGGAACGTCCAAAGCAGGGTTCTGAGTGAAGAAGTTACGGGGTCTAAGCAGCAGAGTACAAGGCTCAGCAGGCATGACAGGGAAATCCTCAGGAGCAGGAAAATGGGTGATACCAAAAGTGTGGTAAAGGACAACATCAGTGTCCTCAATGTTGGCAGTACCATCACCAATCCACTCAGGAAGACCTCTAGAAGGCTCACCAGAAGTCTGGGGAACGTACATACCAGCAGGGTACAGCTGGTAGTCCTTGTAGGGGACGACTTGGACGTGGTGACGAGCAAAACCAGCTCTCTTCCAGACCAAAGAGCCTTCCTTAGGAAGCAAGGGAGGGCACTCTCTAGAAACAAGCTTGTAAGAAGAAGGCTTGCCGGAGTAAGGGTTCAACTTCTTGGAGTTGCACATATCCCAAGAACGAGAAAGCTCACCCTTGTAAGAAGTCTGAGAGTCGCTAACAGTCTTGAAAACAGTTCTCTTGGGGAGGAAACCGTTACCGTACTTGTTGCCGGGGTGGCCAACAGGAAGTTCAGACTGAACAGCGTCAACCATAGCAACAGAGTTCTCCTCACCGTCAATGTTAGGGTTGATACGGAGAGAGAACAAGTGCTGGTGGTTGTGGGCGTTGACGTTGGGGTAGACCTGAGTACCGTAGCCACCAATGTCCTCACCAGGAGCCATGACGAAAGTGTTCAGGATACCAGTGAGCTTAACTTCAAGCTGGATGGTACCATCAAGGTGGAAGATCCAGTAAACCATGTACTCGTAGTTAGCGGCAGTGAAGATCTGAGAAATGATAAGCTTAACACCACGGGTAACAATGGAAGTAGCAAATCCATCACGGAAATCAGAGTGCTTGAACAGGACACCATCGTCCTCCTCGTGAATGCAGACAGCGTTCTTGATAGTGATAGAGTCACCCTTACGGTCAGCAAAGTGAGCGTCAAGGTAGTGGATAACACCCTTACAGTCGCAACCAAGAGCAAGAGGGTTGGTCATGTAACCAGCACCGTACTCACCAAGATCGAAAGCGTGCTTACGCTGGTGAGGGAAGTCAGGGCAACCGTAAGGAACAACCATCTCAGCAAGAGACAATCTGTAGAAGATGGGTCTGACGGTACCGTGCTCGTTGTAAGAGATGTCAGAGAGAACAATACCCTCTCTGTGGTTGAAACCAATGTGGAACTTGAAGTTTTGCCATTCCATGATGTTACCTGTCATCTTGAAAGAGACACCCTCGGGCTGGGTGACGTTGATAGGCTTGATGGTATCACGGTAACCAGTGGTGGCCATGATGTCCTTGGGGTTGAAGTTGGCGTGCTTGACCTTGGAAAGAGGACGTCTGACAGGAGGAATGTCAATGAAAACAACCTCCTTGGTCTCAGTGTCGACAATGGGGCAGAAATCAAGAGGGTGAGAGTACTGGGAGTCGTCCTCGTCAGATCTGTAGTACATCAGGGCCTGTTGCAGTCTTCTGTCAGTTCCCCAACGCTCATCGTAACCGATGGTCCAGGGGTCACAGTAAACTTTGTGCATGTCCTCTCTGGGGACACCAGAGATAACACACTGCTCAATAACTCTGGGGTCGACTCTGACAACATCTTCAGTAGCCTGCAGGTCCTCAACGGTAAGAATGGGCTGGTAACCAGTAACAAACTTAGTGTCGTAAACAGTCTTCTTGGTCAGGTTGACGCAACCTTCGTGCATACCGTTCTTGCCAGCCTCAAGGATAGTGAAGAAAGCCTCACGATCGGGGAAGGCAGATGTGGGATCAGCGAGCCAAGGCTTCATGACAGCCTTAGGAGGCTCCTTAAGGGTAACAGTGTTGAAAGAGATGTTGGTGCCAGAAAAGTGGGCCTTGATAATGGCAACAACAGCGGTGATCTCAGAGGGAGAAAGGGGATCTAAAGGATGGTTGGGAGCGGTAGCGCCAGCGGTGGCGTGGCTCGAGATCATGTTCAAGCGTTCCATTGTGATTGTTTGTTGATTGGGTTTGGTTAGTTAAGAATGAAGATAGAGAAGAAGAAGAAGAAGAGACAAACGTTTCAAGGGTCTCGAGGAGGTATTTATATATATCATGTTGTTATCAGCAAATGAATTGAAAGCAAATGTAACTATGTATTTGGAGGATGGATAGGAATAGACGATTCAAGAGCAACTATGCTTATTGATTTGATGTACTATAGTGTACGTTGTAAATACTTTGAATTTGCTCCAAAAAAAAAAACCAAAAAAGTTTTGGCTCCGACACGTTGGGTTGAGAGCGATTAGCAGTTGAAAAAGCTGGAAAACAAAAGTTAATGACTGATAAAGAAGAAAAATCAAGATTTGACAGAATTAAAGGTTCTGATTTGTCTGGTATAAAGATAAGCTTATTCAAATGGTCTCCACAAACACAAATAATTGCCAAAAAAAGATTGCTTTCAATGTGTGGTTGGTGAAAAATTAATTCCCAAAAATGGCAAGGAAACCAAACAACAATAACAAAAATGGCAGGGCAGCAGCAGCTTATAATTGCTTTCAATTTAAATCTGACCTACTTTTCATATAGCTCCATATCAAAGAGTTATACTCCAGATATATCGCCTTTCTTCAACTTTCTCATCTGATCACGTGTATGGCTCCAATTCAGCTTCATTGTATTGCTCGTTATTGATCAGTATCAAAGTAAACTACTTTCACTGGCTCTGATTTCTATTTTCCGGGGTGAGAATATTGGGCTGAAGGGATTTTAGGCTGGCTTGGCCAATAGTTACATATTATGAAAAGATAACTTTTTTTTCATTTATTGTTTTTGTGCTTTCAATTTTAATCTTTATTCTACTTTTTATTGGCCATACCTTAATCGTGCAAATATCATGAACCCATCGGCAATTCTAACTCACATCTCTTTTTGAAAAATCTGAAATCTGATAAATGAAAATCTCAAAAATATATATTCAATAGCAAACTTGAAATCTTTCATGCGCGTCAAAAAGAATATATTTTCTAAGGGTTCATAATCTCAAATTTTCTAGACCATTGTTTTGGTCCCGACCTTTGATGCTTATCTAGACCATTGAAGCTCTTCACTTTGGTTCCAATCTTTTTTTTTTTTGTTTTTTAATTTATGAATTTCGACTACGTTTGTTTTTAACAAAAAACGACAATAGCGTGGAAAGTTTAATAGGTTGCTTTCATTAAGGTATTTTCAATAAATCCTTCAATTTTGTACACACTGTGTTATTATTGTTTAAGCACCTAGCGGTTTTACTTTCCTTATATTGCGCTAGTAATTATAGAAAATTTATCATCAACTTTATTTAAAAATAAATCATTCTCAGCAAAACGAAGCATGTCTGCATCGTTAAATGCACACCATATCTATGATCTATACCGGTATGCTAAGGCAGTTTGTAGACCAAATGTTGAATCCCTGAAATCCAATAATCTTTCAACCCCCATTGACTGGCTACAGATTTTGCCCTGTTTATTGCTAGATAATTTTTTTTTTTTAGTTGAGTACCTGCAAAGATTAATTAACAAAATTAAAAAAAAAAAAAAAAAAAAAAAAAAAAAAAAAAAAAAAAAAAAAAAAAAAAAAAAGGAGAGTCCAGACGAAAGCTTTAAACCATCATTTCGTTATCTTTATACCATTAACAATTCCGCAGTGTAATTTTTTTTTTTTTGATTTATGGCTTAAAGTCTATTACTACATTAGCCAAGGAAATCGCCTATTGGATGCACTCTCAAACAGTCGTTGGCTGTTACCCTCGAACAAAAAAAAAGTGCTCCCAAAATAGAAAGCCAGTACCGGTCAGACGTTGAAATTCTAGACTATCGGTAATTGATTATCAAAGTCAAACAGAGTACTATGGAAATCTTTTTTTTAAATATTTCTCTAAAATCCATACACTGGTTATTTTAAAGAAGTCAATTCTACCTAATTAAAGGTCTAAAAAGTATGGCAAGTGGTCAAAACTTTTGTCACGACCTTCTATGATTTCAGTAGAAACAATCCCATAAAAATTCAAAATTTATGTCCAGCTTATTCCTCACGAATGGATAGAGAGAGAGAGGTGAACTTTTTTTACAGTGTTGTATTTGCTAACAAACTGAGAAATTGGCTTCATTCAACTTGTATGAGAACAAAATACAATGTATGGTCGGCTTTTAATATCTTGAAATGGTTATATGTAGAGTATTTAACAACAACATATGATTTATATTGTAGCCTAAAAATACTTAATTTTATATTTACCAACAAAAATAATCATTGAAGTGTTTTTTTTTTAAAAAAAAAACATTGAAGAATTAATATCAAAACTTGTCTTTCAAGCATTACTTATGGGTTTTTTTTTTAAATCCATAGTACTTAAAGTGCTATTTTGACGGATCCGTCAAGGTTATAAGCCGTGATTTATGATCTATCTCCTTTTGCCGGTTGACTGCCAAGCAAGCAGAAACCAAGTCATCCACCGACTCTTCCTCATCTTTTTTCGCGGCAGCACCAGCGCCCTTTTTTGTGCTGCGTTTGTACTTGACCACATCACCACCGTCCTTGTAACCAATCCAACTACGGTGCAAAGCTGGGCGGCCCGAAAAGCTCTGATTCCATTTCATTGAAACCTTAATGGGCATGAGGGTATGATCATATTTGTCGTCATAGTTTAAATATTGTAGTTGAACCCACTCACACCAACTTCGGCCTAAAATAATGTCAAACTTGTCCGTGTCCAAGACAAAAAACGGCAGGTCCTGGGCAATATTAAGCACAGTTATTGCCAGGGACTTTACAAACCCCACGCATTCAATCGGTTCGTTATTACCATTAACGAAAAAAAGACCTTTTTGTTTGCTTCCCTTTTTCTGATTGAGAAATAAATTAAACGACGATTTCAAGTCCATATCGTATTTCACGCTCATTTCGTCAGCCACAGTCTTTGATATCGCATTAATAGTTGACACTCCGGAAACGTAGGCGTTGTACGCATGCGCGCTGAACTGAACCCGCGCAAGCACAGTTGTAAAAAAATTTCGAGAAATTTTGGTCTTTTCGTCCATTTTCTCGTGCAAGATCCGAAGCTGGGTAACCTGAAGTCTGTTATTCAACTCAGCTTCTTTCAAAGATTTTTTTTTCGACTCTTCTGGGTTGTATGGGCACATAAGACCATCTTTCAGGCTTTCAAAAATACTCTGATCCTTAATAATGCCACCCCGAAACAATTGTAGCTCTTTACCATCTTTGAGACATATCCGATTTTTGACATTAATTTTGAGGGTGCCATTATCAAGAAGATAGCCTAGAAACTTGCAAGTGTCCATGTGGTGGCCTTTGAGTCCACAGAAAA
This sequence comes from Geotrichum phurueaensis, assembly GCA_030558065.1. Taxonomy (NCBI): domain Eukaryota; kingdom Fungi; phylum Ascomycota; class Dipodascomycetes; order Dipodascales; family Dipodascaceae; genus Geotrichum; species Geotrichum phurueaensis. The sequence goes on from JAJMRT010000015.1 coordinate 74,233, forward strand.
GACATTCATCGTACAACCTTCGCCGGCGAATTCTGACTGTATATTGAGCTGGTTCTTCTTCGCGTTCATAATCTTCCACTGGACCATCTAATGGCGTTATAAAAATGATTCGAGTAAACAACTGGAACATCTTGCTTTTAAAGTCTCCTTTGTGATACTTTATATCAAGAGCGTCCTCAATAAAGGGAATTAACTCATTATAACCTTCAAGTTCACCAACCTGAGACATTATAAGTCGGATACCTTCGCGGATACTTTCGGCAAAAGATTTGTGGTTCGAACGCTTCTTTCTCTCTTCAAATACTTCGTCCAGGAAAAAAGAAATACCATTTGTACACAACAGCTTCCATAGCCGCACTTCACCAAACTCCTGCAACTGACTTAATTTTTTTTCGTCATTTAACATCATAGCGTTTCTATAATTTCGATAATGTTCCTTTTTGGCATGTTGTAATGTCTTTTTGAGCATAGCCTTCCACATGCGCTGAGGCCAGAATCTTTGCACGACGGCGTACCTCTTTTGAAATTTAAGTTCATCAGGAACATAACACATCTCCTCAATATATCGAAGCCCCAACGCATACTTTATTGGCGACGGGTCCGTTGTTATCGTTGCGATGAGTCGTTGCAGCATATCTTCGTGTTCCTCTGTGGGAAACTTTTCAGTCCGCTTTTTTAGCAGATTTATCGACTCTCTTGCGCGGGAACAAAGCGTGATGCTAGTCACAGGCCGGGTGGTTACAATATCTTCGGAATCTGACATTTTTGGGGGAGGGCTCACTTGTAGAAATGGTTCAAAGTACGATACCGTTGTAGTGGGGCATAGCTTAGGCGAGCTGGAAATGTAGAAATCAAAAGTGCGTGATTGTTAAACCTTCAAAGTCTGAACCTTTGATGTTTGCATACTAGAAAACTTGATGGGCTAGGGTTAATAAGCACGGCTGAGAAATTGTTTGGGAGGTTGCTGCTTAATTTTGAGATCGAAACCTACATAATCTCACGTCACGTGAGTGTTTCGAGGGTCGTGATTACTTAACACAGGTTCTGAGGGGCTTAGCCCGTTTGTACATAGAACGGAAAAAACAGTCTTTGGGGACTTTACTAGAAACTGCAAGGCCGAAGAAATGAAGCCGGCAAAACAGGTTGGGACTTGATTAAAGACTTAAGCTTTGATTTGTATTTGTTTATGTAAGACTAATAAATATCCATCGTTTAAAAAAAAAAAAAAAAAAAAAAAAAGCCCGTTTGTAGTTGTTAAGCGTGAAGATGCCGCAAAGGCCGTTTCAGAATTTTGAAAGGCACTGAGAGCCAGAATACGAGATAACCAAACAACTCTGCAAAACAAATGGCAAAAAGGATATTAGAAGTTTATGGCAATCAAAGCCGATAAATGGTACATGGAGATCACCAAGGAAGACAACACTAGTTCAACAACTGACATGAAGAAGCTAGTCACTGCTGAAGTTTTTAAGAAATTTCCCCGTGAAATATTGAGCTAATTGACACAACTCAGAACAGGCAACGGAGACATTGGCGAATATCTGCAGAAAAGGAGGGTCCCCAAAGACAATACAACTGCAAGTGTGGTGAGTTTGAGACCGTTCAACATATCGTCAAACACTGCCAGAGAAAAGCAACAAAGAGAAAAGTTTTTTTCGGAGTATCCCCGGACCTAGAACTAGCCTTACTGCTAAATACATTAAAAGAGTTCTAGGCTATGAAGTAGTATCTGTCGTAAGACTGAGTACAATCACATAGGACAATAAGCACCCTGCACAGCAATGACAGCCGAAGGCCACAAGTTCCAAGCCAAAGACTACACAGCCGCAGATCTTAGCAAACTACACCTACAATAGTCTTAGACTTGACTAAGGATCTGAGGCGGCGCTAACTGAGCTGGTACGCCAACAACCGAGTTCCTACTGCATGAGAACAAAAATGACGAAACAGCCATTGGGGACTTTACTAGAAACTGCAAGACCAGAATAGGCCGGCAAATTAGGTTGAGACTTGATTAAAGCCTTGAGTATTTGAACTTGTATTTGTTCATGTAAGAATAATAAATGTCCAATGTGGAAAAAAAATATAAAAAGTTGTCAAGCTTAGAAACTGCAAAGCCAGACTAGGCCGGCAAAATAGGTTAGGACTTGATTAAAGCCTTGAGTATTTGACTTGTATTGTTTATGTAAGAATAATAAATATCCAACGTGGAAAAAAAAGTTGTCAAGCTTATTTCTCGCTAGTAATATCTACGTGTTAGCAGAGATCAATCCGACAACGCAGTAGCACACTTACTAAGGTAAGAATACAGGATTCTTTATCAGATATCAGTAGCGATGGCTTGGATCGCTTGTTGTGATTGGGCTCTGTTTATTTTATAAACTGTGTCTCTCGTTAATACTCGCTCATGAAGGATTCCTCAGTTGGTAGGCGTGGATGGCACTCCGTCACTCCTCGCGAAGAGGACATCTATCTTGATTCTGAACATTACTGATACTTGTATCTGTTTCTTCGGCCAATCCACTGGTAATAATAACGATGCTAATACTCACATTATTTTACCTTCACTGTGATCCGAGTGTTCAGGCTTCAGTCGTAAGCACTCGCCAACAGACGGTACCTTGTCCAGGCAAAATAGTAATGAGAGTTGTAAGAGTTGTATGTAAGTCTTACAAGAAATATGTTTAGTGGAGTTCTTTATTTTCACGTTGTGTCGTCTCAGCGTTGTTGTAAATGCTTCCTTGCTGTGATTATTTCCAGGGAGCTTTGCGGAGATTAAGAGGTCTCTTCTCTTCCCTCCCTTCCCCCTGCAATTACTTCTCCAAGGCTGCACTGCACTGAAACTTGAGCAACATTTTATAGAATCAACCAAAAATATTTTGTGTTTTGGAACTTGCCTCTTAAGCTCAGCCCAGGGTTTGGACACGCGGCGTGGGTTAGAAGTCTAGGCTGCCGTGACACATGGCTAGAGACTTGGTAATGGAAGATATAGAAATTAGTTTATAGGGGTTGGTGCATTTAATAGACCATGAACGACGTGTTCTGCACATTTATGCTAGTTTACTTAAAAATATGCATATAATGTTTTCATACTAATTTTTTTTGTACTGTAATATGACAGATCCCAGTTACAGATGAGTTTCGATCGGAGGAGTGCAGAGTCTGAGCGGGATACCTTACCGTTTAGTACAAAGTATCTTTGTTTGAAATCTGAGAAGTAACTCGATAATCTATTTTAAAATATATTCATACTCAATCATAAATCTACAGATATTTACCACCTGTGACGATCCTGACGGGTTTCCCTTGCCACACAAACCCGATTTGTGGAGAATTCGGCGCCATCGAAGCGAATAGACCAAAATGCAAACAGCATAGACCCCCCATACATGGGGGTCACAACAAACCTGAAATAAATGTCTTCTATCTATAGCTAAATGAGTTGTAAGGACAATAAACTAAACATATATATATTTACCACCTGGCCTGTTACTGACAAGTTGCCAGTAACGCGTGTACTATTTACTATATGGTGATTGATTATATAACCCCACACTTTTTCTTTACCTATGCCGGAAGTCTTTAATTTTAAATCATCTCAATTATTTTCCTTGAAAAAGGATAAATTTCTGCATTCCAGTCTTTTTTTTTCTCCCTAAAAGTTAACCACCACTTTGAAAGTTTGAAGGAATTTCGTATCGCTTGTGGCATGCGCCCTCATAAAATTCAAACAATAAAACTGTTAGGTTCTTTATGCACTTACTGAATGCTTTTTGGAGGCCATGTAACGCTCTGCTTCTTCGTTACGTAGTTCTCTATTAGTAGGAATGCGTGGCAATCTTATAGTCAATGCATATGTCATATGTTTTGGCTATAGGAGAAGTGCGTAGGCTATTCTGAATCATGATTCACGTACATATAAAGTCTCGAGAAAAACTGCCTTGAGAGAAATAAACATAGAAACGTGTACAGGCCAAATGCCAGTCTTGATTCCATGCAGGTCAGCCCGATTGAAGATGCCTCAGATCTGATTGTTATCGCAGAGAAGCGTAGGGGGTCACGACTCGATGTTTATGTTGTGAGTAGGGAGACGTAAAAATCGAAAAAAAAAACTGAGCAAACTCATAATCTATTTTTGGAAGAAAACGTTAGCAGGTTCATTGTAACGCAAATAGTATATTAATAGTAGTCTAGGGGTATATTGAGTCTTCCCGAGAAACAATAACAGGACGATCGTTGCTCAAGATCTATGACAGTTGTAAGATATATCCCCTAGGCTCATGTTTGAATTGGAAAACCTAGCGAGGCTGTTGTAATTGCTGAGATAATATGAAGTACTCAGCCATGTTACTAAGGAAAATCAAGAGGATAACTGGTGAAATCAAGGCAATTTGAGACATACATATGAACGTTTCTTTCCAAGAACATGCTACTTTTGTTTTTTTTCATGAAAAAAAAAAAAGAATACAAATGATCATTTTATGTTTTAGGCTCAAGATCAAAGTTGTTTTTTCTTATCCCCTGAGCAAAGTGTCAACTTTTCGGCCAGGCTATCCCCAGCTTTGGGAATCAAAACTGGTTGTCGGATTAACGCACTTGTTTAGCCTATTTGCTAGCCATGGTGTAAAACTGCTTATATCGGCATAATGCGCTAACCGGCTAGCACCTACATAACCATCTGAGCCTAGTATGTGTGATCGTGTTTTAGGTTGTTTTTTTTTTCTAATAGACTTGATTGTTATATGTAGGGTTGAAAACCTATGGCATAGCCACGGAAATCTGTATCTTGCCGAATGCACGATAAGGCTTGAAAGATTAAAAATAAAATAAAAATTCCAGCCCTGAAAGAATTTAACGACTCGATACTGTGGCCCCTATACTACATATACCACGTATACTACATATCTAGTGTTGAGCCATGCGAAGTTTAAACGCCTTGGTTGAAAAAAAGCTTCATGAAGCGGTTAGCGTAGTCTCTTGAGAAAAAGTAACGAAAATAAAAAAAAAAGGGCGAAGTTTACGCTGACCCCCTAACTTTTGCTTCAGCAGGACTGCTACTGTATACAATAATCAACTTGTGTATTAACTTCATAGTAAAGGCCAAGTTTTATTGTGCACTCAGGGATAGTGGACTACATTAATCTTTTACCCCATTGTAAGTCGTCAATGCCCGCGATTTGCACTCGCTAGAGTCTAAAATCTTTAAGCTAACACTCACACAAGGCTCTTGTACAGAGGAATGGATGGTCCAGTAGCAACGCTTAGCAGCGTGAAGTTTTTTGATGTTTAAGAAGATCCAAAAATTAAAGATACGCGAAGACAGCGCGTCACGCATAATATTTCTTTTTTTTTTTTTTTCAACTTCTTTTTCTTTTTTCGCATTAGTGCATCAGATTGATTCCGATCTCAAGCTTTAAAAAGCACCGAAAAAGTGACAACAATTTTCTCTAAAACAAAAGAGAAGGGGAGTGTCTACAAATGATTTAAATTGGTTTTCTCCGGTCTTCTAGATTGTAGCAATACTGTATCCGGACTTAGTGATTGGCCTTGTCTCCTCCTTTTGTTTGGTTTAGCACCAGCTGGAGTCTTGATGCTCACTTATGAGCATCATTTAGCCACCATAATAATCTCTTTTTTCAGACGGATCCTTCTTTTGTATTTGTAGAATTGAAACCTTAGCTGGCGCCTCATGAGGGGGTTAACGAATAAGTCACTCAGGTTTACCATCAATTAGTGATTGTAAAACTTCTCTCTCAACTGATTTCACTACATGAATCCTGTAGTAATAAGCAGCAGTGCATTATTGTTAGATTCTTATTTTTCGGGAAGAAAACCAAAAACAAAAACAAAAAATTAGAATTCAGATCCAGGCTAGTCGTATACACCATGAGAAACCTAGAAACAAGTGTTGGAGACCAGACAGCCCCAGATCTCAGACTAGATAGCTTCCAAGGAACCCTTTTAATATTTTTTTTTTCTAACAAGCCTAAAAGAATCAAGATTCGTTTATCTCAATTTCTAGCTTGTAGATTCAGTGAATTGAAAGAATAATGGCGTACACGCCAAAACTAACCGGATGCATTTTTCATCTAACAAGCGCTTCTTTTGCAAAGCAATTATCTTCAGCTGGCTTAAAAGTTTAAACCGTAGGCTGAACCAACACGATCTTAAAATCTCTAATCTTTGGGTACCCCCTAAAAATCAGTTTAGCAAAATCTTGAAAGTAAACCTTTGACTAGTAAGAGTGAACAACTTGTTTATGTGACACTACTAATAGGGATGGTAGAAATCCTCTTAGACTAAGTTTCTTTTGACCATATTTATTTCTAGTGGTTGGACACAACTCCCGGTTACCGAGAGTTGATGTATTTGATCTTTTTAGTTAGCAAAGTAGTTGTTTGCTTCTGCACTGTGTTTGAAAAAGAAACTCATAATGACCGGACGCTACTCTAGCTAGCAAGATGCTAAACCCAGAACAACAGTGCGCGTTGCAGATTTAAAGAAAGAGCACAAAATTGCCGGTCAGTTCAATTGCTGCATGGCCAATTTTTTGAGGATAGTAGGCAATTAAGAACAAGAGACTCTGAACTAAATACTTGACTACGGTTTATTGCAGCGGCAACAGTTAAGCGGTTGCAGGGCGTTAGAAAAAACAAACAAGAGAACGAAAACATGATCTCTCATTGGTATCTTCTGCCCATAGCCTGAATCTAGTGTCAATGATCTTCTACTACAACAGTAACAGAACTTTTAAGCGTACAAAAGCAACATTTGTTTTTAACATTTTTGTCTTTCTCGATCCTGTTTTGTTTGTTTTTCTTTTGCATTCTAGCAATATTATTCCTTTTGTTAGACAAAATGACTTATTCATAGATTCCTATTGGCTAAAAGTTCTGAAATTCTATGCAATATTACACAACTACGCATAATGCGTATGCTAGATTTAAAGATTTTGGCTACAGATCAAATCAACACGAAATTTCTTTTTTTCTTTTTTTTTTTTTTTTTTCTCGCGTCGAGCGATTGTTGCCATCTTGTAGTGATTACCGAATTGTTAAAAAAATGTTACAAAAAAAAAAAACTGTATTTTTTTATTCTTTTCTTCTTCGAGACTTTATCCTCGTCCTTTTGTATTTTTTGTGTCGCTTTTAAATTTGCAAAAAGAAAAGAAACAAAATTCATAGAAATAGTTGCAAGTTTCCTCGTTCTAAAATATTTTTTTCCATTTTCTGTGTTCCAAAGATTCTGAACTTCTCAAAATGTACTCCTACGACTGGCAAAAGCAGCAAAACTATCTACTTAACAAGCCTCTTGATCAGCCTCCAATCAAGCAAACTCAAATTACGTACAATTCGTCTTTCACTGCTTCGTCACCTCCGAACACTCCACCTCCAGTAAAATCTCAGTCTTCAATGGCCATCTACATTGTCTCGCCGACAGCCAACATCATCTACTCGTCGCCAGCAACTATCCATACTCTTGGTCATTCAATAGTTCCCGGCTCTTCATTTCTAGACTATATTCATCCTGATGACTTGAATGAGTGAGTTGAATCCTATTACCCCCAAGAAAAAAAGGAACATTCATATATTGGTTCCAACCTTAATTCCCTACAATTAACTGCCAGCTAACACAGATTTCAGATTCATGTCCAATATCAATTACTCCATCTCCCAGGGGTCTCAATTCTCTATCTTTTATCGCCTAAAAGTCAGCAACCCACAAAGCACTCTCTACAAGAGCATGACTGTCACGGCCAAACCAATCTATGACAACAATCTATTGACTGTTAAGGATATTGACTCTGCAGCTCTTGATTTTGTGTTAGACCTAACAGACGGTTCTAGTTCAAACAGCTTCAACAGCCCTGATAGTCAGTTAAAAACTTCCTGTTATGGTTTTGTGCTGGTAAATAAACCAGCACCCGAGGACTTTAACAACAATGGTAACAACAAAGCTATTAATGTGAGTCTCTGGGATCACAGAAAGATTAAGCAAGACCTTCTTACACCAACATCACCGCCCAATCTAGCAATGCCTATCAACGACAACAGTGCTAACAATGTAAAGAAAGAAATCAGCACGCCAACGTCAGCTACTTCCACTATTACACTTTCTACTGCGCTATCTCCTTCATACCCCGAGAGCTACCTAGAACAGGCTAAAGCTTCATCAGAAGTCTCCAATTCGCAGCTCCAGCTGCCACCACCACCACAGCACCAGCAACATCAACAGCAAGAACCTGCATCTGCATATTGGAACTTCAATTCTACCCCTAACTCCTTAGTTAGTTCCGAAAACAAATCCGAATACTCATATATACCATCGACAGCAGCACCACAATACTACAACCCTGCTTACCAACTGCCATCACCCCAAAGCCATCATCCCATGTACAACTATACTACAGCTCCGGTCACTTCGAACCAAAGCTTTTACTTAGACGGGAGTGGCGGGAAACTTAATACCAGCTATGATTATCAGCAAAGACTGCCTCTTCTAGGCCAACAACAATTGCCCGGGCTAGGATACACATACACTCCAGCGCAGCCTAGTGTCATGGCGCCACACCAACACCACACTCATCACCAGTACTACGTGCAGGCCAACTCTAAAAATTACAACCTTGCAAAGAGAAAGTTTCAATACGGAACTTCTTCATCGTCGTCAATGAAGAGCGGTAAGTACGTATGTACTGAGTGTCATGTGTCGGAGTCTCCGGAGTGGCGAAAAGGTCCTAAGGGTCCCAAAACCTTGTGCAACGCATGCGGTCTAAGATGGGCTAAGAAAACTAGAAAAGAAATTTTGCAACAACAGCAGCAGCAACAGCTTAGCCTTAACAAATAAAAAGTTAGCAGCAACAATTTAATAGTTGTGAGCAAAAATGTAACAAAGCTTGAGACTTGTCTTAAGTTATAGAGGTTGAAAAAGATGACAAAAGTTTAGTATATAAATTTAGCAAACGCACAAATATTTAGTAAATTTTAATGTAACTTAGCATAATTTAGCGCGTAAAGTAACTTTTTTTTGTCTTGTTTAATTTGGGAGGTTAGAACTCACTCTTTATTTGTCTTGTTTACTTTGGGAATTTGGAGCTCACTCTTTATTTTTGTATTTTTTTTTTTGATTCCTGATTTTTATTTATTTCTCATTCCTTTCTTCTTCTTATTTATCCTTTTATACTCGTATTCATTTTATTATGTCTGATATTGTTGTTCCTGATGGTCATTCTGTTACCAAGCGTCTGCAGTCCGAGCTGATGCAGCTCATGGTAAGTCCATTTCTCTTTTATTGTTTTGTTTGCATGTTCTCGAGATCTAACACTGTTTTCTCCCCAGATGTCTTCTACACCAGGTGTTTCAGCATTTCCAGAATCCGACGCCAATCTTTTAAAATGGACCGGTACTATTGAAGGACCTGCAGATACATTTTACGAGGGTTTGAAGTTTAAGCTTTCAATTCAATTCCCTGCCAACTACCCCTACTCGGCGCCTACAATCAAGTTTACAAGCCCGATGTGGCACCCGAACGTTGACATGAGCGGTAATATCTGTTTGGATATTTTGAAAGAAAAGTGGTCGGCGGTATACAATGTGCAGACTATACTGCTGAGCCTACAGTCGTTGCTGGGTGAGCCAAACAACAAATCTCCGTTGAACGCGCAGGCAGCCCAGCTGTATGACAAGGACCCAGAGCAGTACAAGAAGCTATTGATGCAGAGGTACCAGGATCCCGAAGAGTAGCTGAGTTTACGAAAAGTCCGACTTTCACTATGTAATTTTTAATTAACGGTTGTTTTGCTTGCATTCAATAAATGAAAGAATTCTCATTACTATGTCATTGCTATCAGAATGGGCTTTATAAACATCAGTGCTGATAGATCCAGATAAATAAAAGTCACTCCAATGTTGCTAGAGATCGCTGGGAAGTAGCGGTGACTGAGCCAGCAGTGAGCCGCCATTCCGCCGCGCATTACCCAAAGATGGAGTGCCGGGTATGCTGCTGCTCGGCGTGTTTTGACCAGACGCAGGCTGTTGCGACGGTGGTGGCGTTTTATTTCCAGACGTCACTTCGTCTTCACCAACTAACTCTTTCGGCCCACCGGACCACGCCACCATCTCGTACTTGAAGCCGGTAAATGACTTGAGTTCAATGTTGGTCTTGTTCCACTTGCGGGCTGGCTTGCCTGTCCGGTCTAGCGCATTGCGCGCAGCGTTCGTAGACACGTTTGACGAGCCACGAGTAGTTGAGTTTGCTGTTGCTGATGTCACTGTGTTGATATTGTTGGATGGTGTCGACGCTTGACCCTGCAATGACTTGGGTGTATTAGGTTTTTTGCTGTTTTGTGTGACTGTGGGCTCGGAGTTATTGTTGTTATTATTGTCACTGCTCAGTTGAGTAAGAAGCTTTGATGAGAGCTTGAGGGTAACTAAAACTTGGTGATCGTCTTCTAGAATTGGTACCGGTGATGAAGCTGCGCTCATTATAGAAAGAATGACGGTTATTGAGTGGTTGCTATATAAGAGGGGTGGTGGGTTGGTGGTTTTGTCTTTTTTAGGGGAGAGGTTGGGAATATTTTTTCATTTTTCTTTTCGGCTTGATGTTTGTTCAGCTATTATATCAAGGTTGCAAAAGGCTGGGGGTGCATCAACAAGAAATGAAAATCTGCCAGAACAAGCACACAAAAGAATTCTTAGAGAGACTTCGAAAACCAAAATCCTATAAAACAGTGTTTAAGCAAATACTCAATATTTTTTTTCTAAACAAGAATTATAGGCTTGAAACTCATTTTTGTGCCTTACTATTTTCTTTACCACTGAATATCTACTTGAAAGTAGCTCAATGTTCCTTCCAGACTGTAAGCAGATTTAATGTCTGTCTAAATGAATTAGCAACAACACAGACTAAATATATTCGGGGATAACTAGAATTTACTAATGACAAAGATTGTCTCAATTGTAGTATAGAGTGGTGCCGTATTTTTTAGCTGCGATTTTTTACGCAGACCTTTTTGCTATATAGTAGACATATATATTCATACACAAAGGAAAAAGCTGCTACCGTCTGTATTTAGTGGCTTTTTTCCTTTTTCTACTGGTCTGCATGAAGCACTTCCATAATTACCTACTGTCATATATATATATATATATAATCAGTTTATTGTCCTTATAACTATTTGAAAATTACACACAGAAGACATCAACACAACAAAAATAACCCTTTTAGCGGGGAATGCGCCATTCACTATATATTTCATTCACTTCGATGGCACCAAATCTTTTACGAACTTAGTCCGTGTGTCAAGGGAAACCCGACATGATCGCCACTACAGTGCGTTAGATTGAGTTGAAGGGCAAGCCGGTAACACCTTCGCAGACTATGCTGTTAAGCTAACCATCAATACCTATTGTCATACTAATTGTCTGCCTAGCATTGAAAGTGTTTTCTAAAGCTGTGAAAAAACAGCCGGTGTCAAGTCCGTATGCTGTCCATGAGCAATGTAAACCCAAACTAAATTAGCAATACTTAAAGAAATTAAAATGGAACTCTATAATCTGATATAGTCTCAAATACTTAAGTTTTCCATTTTTAAAGTCTGGTTCTATTTCTGCAAGGTTACAAAGCAGCAAAAAAAGCCATTCTCACATAAGAGTCAATAGCTCAACTAAACTGTCTAATTAAATACGGTAACCAATTCTCTAACGTATGGTCTTGCTCCTTTTTAAACTATCAAACTACAAGCCAATGCAACCAATTGAACAGAATTAGCTACATCAGACCTTCTCCATTAATAGCTCTGAGTTTAAAGCTGGAAGTTTCCTGAGGGTCTTAATTTAATTTTTTTTTTTTTTACGTAAACTGTATTTATCCTTCCTTTACTGTTTATTGTGCATAATATTTTAAAGCTCCTGCCATCAACAAACGCTGATCGTAAGAAAACGTGCATTATAGGCTTGTTTGAGCCCATACATGACTAAAGTTTTCATGAAGTGACCAAATCTTTAAAAAGAACTAAACAAAACTGGTGAAAAAAATACGGCGGTAAAGCTCAACGACCTGTTTTTGATTATCTAGTAATTATAGGTAATTTCAGGGTTCCAAAAAGAAAATAACACCCAAAACGACCAAAACAAAAAAAAAAAAAGTAATAGATACATTTTCATTGACCACTTTTTGGTGGAGTAAAAAGTAGTCTGGCAAGGACTCAGTTTAGATAAATGCTTATGTTAAATTTCACATTTCAAAGCTATCAACAAGTATAATATCTTACTTGTTGCTAGGTATACAAGCTTAACTCTGTGGAAATTTTTAGTATTGAAATTCTTGGTGTTATGCAAGTCCCTGTTGAAACTATGACAACAGACAACAATAAGAACAATAAACTGATTATATATATGTATATAGGCAACAGCACTTGAAAATCCAGAACTTACTAATATATGTGCGATCAGTGTATATCGGCCAAAGAAGTTCAACTCAGCCGTAAAAGCCAAATAACCCTCGAAAAAGCGACCTTATAACAATCTCATTACAACTACAATGGTTGCATTGAACAGGGTAAAACTTTTAGGATGCTTGATTGTTGTAGCCGTAAAATTATTGTTTACAAGATTTCCCGATGCTGTACATAAGAAGCCGTCTATTCGATCTAGGATAAACTTTGGGCTTAGTTGTTTTCGATAACATGTACACGCATGCACCTCGCTTTTAATTTCATTATAAAACAAATGAATAGAAAAAATTCAATTAAATACAATATTTTAATTTCAGCTTCAGGCTTCAAAAGAAGAGAAATGATTATTATTTTCTCTATAGCTATCATGAGGGTTTGTTTACTGTAGTGTTTGTTTTTTATAATTTTAAACTAGACTTTTAAGTCATAAAAAAAAAAAACTTCTGTAGAAGCAATATCTAAAGAGTATTTAAAACATATCTAAACGGGCATTGTCTTGTATTTTGACATTTTTTTTCCCGCAACGTGCGGAATTATATTTTGCGGTACTTATCCGTACTTGATTTGACTTTTAGTCTCTGTCAGGTTGGAGACCTGAGGAGCGTAGTATGTAGTTATATAGATACGGTCTTTCTCACAAAGTTTTAGAAAAATTTAAAGAGTAAAAGAATTCTATTTCTACTCGTAACTATAGATCTACTGCCACATCACGGTTCCTCTTCGCGGGTTTGCACGTTTTCCAGAAAATAATCGTGAGAGTCTCCATACAAAACAGTTTTGTTCAATCAATAAGTAGATGACCGCATGGTTATTTTTAAAACATGGCTTCCGTGAAAAAAAAAAAAGAAAAAAAGTAGAAAACGCTTCCTGAGTAAAGTGTCACCAAACTGCCTTAAGACAGCAGCTTCTTAACTTGGAGGTCACACCTGAAATATTACACTTCAATTATATATCACAACAATGTTTATATTTGAAAACGTAGTCGTTTTGAATTCTCAACGATACAGCAGATCAATATAGCAGATTCTTGGCTAATCTAGTTTTTCTTGTGCAAAACCACTTTGTTTAACATAATATAACAAAAAGATTAAACTTGTAAATATAAATAGATGATTTGCATCAGTCATTCATACTTAGAGCTTGATGTTCTGCCACTGTCAATATATATATGTAGGCTACCACGTGACTACACTGCTGGGCTCGAGTTGGCTCCAATTCTGGGATGCGTGCGCCGCCCCGCGCCCTCCCACCTGATGGCTAGCGTAACTGCATAGCTTGTCAAGGTTTTACCGGCTTGCCCCTCCCACTGTGCCACACTACTTCAGTGACGATCCTGACGGGTTTCCCTTGCCACACAAACCCGATTTGTGGAGAATTCGGCGCCATCGAAAGCGAACAGACCAAAAATGCGAACAGCATAGACCCCCCAGACATGGGGGTCACAACAAACCTGAAATAAATGTCTTCTATCTATAGCTAAATGAGTTGTAAAGACAATAAACTGAATATATATATTGTATTTTGTTTTGGAGCTTGTGGCCCTCGGCTGTTATTACAATGCAGAATTTTTATTGCCATATTTGGTTGTGCCCAGTCTTACGACAAGTATTCTTCATAGCCTGGAGCCCTTATGATATATTCAACAGTGAAGCTAGCCTAGTTCTGGGGATACACTGAAAAGAACTTTTCTCTTTGATGCGGTTTTTCAGAAGTACTTGACAATATGTTGTATGGTCTCAAAGTCACCACACTTGCAGTTGTAGTTGTCTTAGGAAACTCTCTTTTTCTGTAGGTATTTGTCAAAGTCTCTACTGCCTGTTCCAGTGATACTCTATCTGAAAATATATATATATATAGCCGAAGAGCTGGGTTTAATAGCATGAGCCTAAGGCTCTATATCATCATCAAATACTTTATCTA
>JAJMRT010000142.1:6339-29241 GCA_030558065.1 Geotrichum phurueaensis
TTTTTTTTTTTTTTTTTTTTTTTTTTTTTTTCACATTAACTTTTACGCAAGATACGTAGGAAACAAATGGATAGTGTAGTCAAATCATCTTACATATGACATAGACAAAAATGCACAAGTCTTATTTATTTTGGGATAAAATATCCAAAAAAAGATTTTATCAAGGCTTCAAAGTAACACAATATGCCAATGAAATATATATATAATTTACCACTGTTTTTTGCACACAGTGACTTCAAAGTTGCAAGTGGTTGTTACTGTCCCGACTGACTTTTAGAAAAAAGTGAGCATACTGGATACTTAATAGTTTTGAGTTTAAACATATAACATATGCTTTAAAATTTAAGTTTTTACATAATGCAGTTTTGGTGAGGGTGCATGATCCGATGATTTGACAAGAGACCGACTTAAACCTTCGCAGTTTGTCTTTTCTTGTCAAACCGCCGACCCAGGTAATTATACCCAGACTGTTTACATTCTTTCTCTTCTTACTATCTACTATGCGATAAAACCCTGTTTTTACCATGTCGTCTCAATTGAATGCTACCGACATTACACAGCCATCATCTTATGGGATGGTCTCACTTGTGCTGTGGGAGCTCTCCAAGTTTTCGCTCAGGGTCCTGGGGTTCTTCATGTATCAAATGCCCTCATACGTACTTTCGCTTCTAAGCCGCCGCTTCAGCATCACCCTCAAGTTTTCTTCTCTGTAAGCACAATTCAATTTATATTCAGTCATTGCTTTTATTTTTTTTTGGGGGTTTTTTTTTTTGGTACAATTATTAACACAATATTTGTAGCTTGTTTATTCTCGTCATCTTTTTTTTAGTCTTTTGGACGGTTGTCAGGTATCGCTATCTCACGACATACTCGCGGCTTCCGCCAGAGGATTCTCGTGAAGAGCCCAAGATTGATCTTTTCATGGACTCTGATACCAACCACGATTCAAAACATGGTTTCACTACTTACATTGAAGATTTTCTAAGTGCAATCAAAATATTTGGTCATCTTGAAAGACCTGTTTTTCACGAGCTCACAAGGCAGATGCAAACATACAAACTTGAACAGGGCGAGACTATGTCATTTAATGAAAGCAAGGGCTTTTATATTGTTGTTGATGGAACGATTCAGATTCTCACAAAATCCATGTCTGACCCGCTAGACTCGTTTCTTGATCACAGTGTCCGATCAATCGCAGGTCAAAACTACCAGGTCTTGAACGAGGTCAAGCGCGGTGCACCTATCTCATCGCTACTGTCTGTGCTTTCTCTTTTTGCGGGTACAATAAGACAAGACTGGCATGCAGCTTTATCGTCTTCTAAAGCTGGCTCGTTTGCGTTCAACCAAGATGATTATTATCCTGACTTGGGACTAGTTGAGCCCAACTCGGCTCCACTATCACGCAGCAATTCACACAGCGCGCTACACCAGACTCCCACCAACGGAGATCCTGACAGCAGTTTTCAGTACTCACCTGGGGCTTCTTCGAGTGGTAAACGTGCTACAACCGACCCGACCCAACTTGAGCAATCTATGGCGTATGCCGCCGAGGACTCGACTATTGCCATCATCCCGCATACGGCGTTCAGTCGTCTTACCCGCAAATTTCCCAAGTCAGCCGTTCACATCATTCAGGTTATAATGTCGCGACTATCGCGTGTGACATTTCAAACTGGGCACAATTATCTCGGCCTTACTGCTGAGATATATAAATCCGAGATTATTCTTAACACCCAAACCCATTACGAACTCGCTTCCTATCTACGCAACAAGGCAATCAATGGCTTGAAAGAAGCTGCTAAAAAGTTGCCATTATCCCAGGCCGACCAAAACCGTGTCTATCTCGGCAAGCCAAAGCTTGGTCGTAGAAAACCAGCTGCATCTATGCCAATCTCATCTCCTTCTAACGGCTCGTCCTCTCTGCCCACCTCTTCACCTATCAACGGTGTATCACAATTCAACTCGCGCCAGGTCATACTTACTCCAAACACTTCGCATCCAGGTGACTTGCTTTCGAATGTGCCATTATCTCGTCGCGAATCTTCCAGACCCGGCATAAACCGGCTTGCTTCAAACGTATCATTTACTGGGGATGAGGAAACTGAAGACTCTGCCTTGAGAGTTGCTCTGACGGAGTGTATTTTTAAAATTCTAGGCTTGGAAAATGCGGTTCAAAAAGATGTTGATCTTGCTTCCGCTACTCCTAACGATACATCAACCCCTGTTGATTCTACACCTTTACTTACTACCGTCGACGCTCATGGAAGCAAATATCGACGACAATCTTTTAATAATGTTTTCAGCAACCTCACCAAAATGGAACGCTCAATGTCAATTGGCGATGAAGAATCTATAGCCTCCAGCAACTCCCCAGTCTATGAAAACGCCCAGATCGAAGCTTCCCAGGCTCTAGAAGTCATTTTTTATAAAGAAGGATCTGTGCTTCTTGAGCAGAATGGGGAGTCACATGGTATTTTTTACATTATTGATGGATTCCTAGAGGTGGGTTATCGTGACAAGTCCAGCAACTATTATGAGCTGTATACCATTAAGCCTGGCGGAATTAGTGGATTTTTGGATACTGCCATGTCCTACAAGTCTTTCGTTGAGATCAAAGCTAAAACAGATGTGTATGTGGGTTTCCTTCCGCGTGAAGTGATTGAGCGGATTAGTGAACGCTACCCCATCGTGCTGCTGAGCATTGCCAACACTTTGACCAGTACTCTGTCGGATCTGATCCTGACTCTTGATTTTGCACTAGAGTGGGTACAGGTGCCGCAGGGTCAAGTTTTGTTCAAAGAGGGCGATGAGTCTGATGCAATATACATTGTGTTGAATGGTCGTTTGCGGTCGGTCGTGAAGCAAGCTAATGGAAAAAACATCAAGCACGGCGAATACGGCCAGGGAGATAGTATTGGAGAGCTCGAGGTACTTACTGTATCAAAACGCCCGTATACGCTTCATGCAATTAGAGAGTCCGAGGTGGCAAAACTACCGAGATCATTGTTTGAAAAACTAGCTCGCAAGCACCCTTCTATTACTATTGAGATTTCCAGAATTATTGCTTCGCGAGTTCGAAACCGTTTGGGCGCTCCGTCTATTAGTGGATATGAACCACCTGGAGTCTCTGAGTTTCGTACAGTCTCTATCCTTCCCATTAGGTCTGGTCTACCTGTTGCTGAATTTGGTCAGAAACTGACATCGGCTTACAGGGAAATTGGTCAAAATGTGTTTCCCATTAATGTTGCCATAGCGCTTCATTACCTTGGGCGCCATGCGTTTAATAAGATTGGTCTTCTCAAGCTGTCCGCATACTTGGCTGATTTGGAGGAAAAACATGAGACAGTGCTTTATATTGCTGACACCAATGTTAACTCTGTGTGGACACGAAAATGCATTTCACAGGCAGACTGTATCTTGCTCCTAGCTAATTCTGGAGAGGAGCCTGAAATTGGTGAATACGAACGGCTACTCGTGACTATGAAAACAACTGCTAGGACAGAACTAATTCTTTTACACGATGAGCGTTACATCCATCCGGGCTCGACGTCAAAGTGGCTTAAAAACCGGATCTGGGTAAATTCTCATCACCACATTCAGATGGAGTTTACGCATTCTAATCCAGAGACGCCATTTACAACAACGGGTAAGCTCAACAGACTAAAAAATAAAATGCGCAGTATTCAGACAGATATTATGAACAAGTATGGTAGTTTGCGACGCGTCCCGATTTACTCACACTCATATGTGCACAAGAATGACTACTACAGGCTGGCTCGAATTCTCTCTGGCCAAGCAGTAGGACTTGTTTTGGGTGGAGGTGGTGCACGCGGTATTTCGCATATTGGAGTCTTGCATGCTCTGGAAGAAAGCGGTATTCCGATTGATTTTGTCGGAGGAACATCCATTGGTGCGTTTGTCGGCGGTCTCTATGCCAAGGAGTATGACATCGTTCCTATTTACGGACGCGCAAAGAAGTTCTCCGCACGTATTTCCAGTCTATGGCGTATGGCACTTGATCTGACCTACCCAGCAACGTCGTATACTACGGGTCATGAGTTCAACCGTGGTATATGGAAGACTTTTGGTGATAATCAGATCGAGGATTTCTGGCTCAGGTACTTTACAAACACAACTAACATTACCCACTCACGAATGGAGATCCATAAGTCAGGTTATGCGTGGCGCTATATTCGCGCGTCAATGTCCCTGGCAGGGCTGCTACCACCTATTACGGACAAGGGCAGTATGCTGCTTGACGGCGGGTACGTCGATAACCTGCCGGTGGCAGAGATGAGGTCTCAGGGCGCCAAATACATATTTGCAATTGACGTGGGATCCATTGATGACACCACGCCAATGCGCTATGGAGATTCCCTTAGTGGCATATGGGTATTATTTAACCGCTGGAACATTTTCTCGCGGCACCCAAACGTACCCAACCTCGCAGAAATCCAGGCTCGGCTCGCTTATGTTTCGTCTGTAGGCGCACTTGAAAAAGCCAAAGCTACGCCCGGTGTGATCTATCTGCGTCCTCCGATTGATAACTACGCCACTCTTGACTTTGCAAAATTTGACGAAATCTACCAAGTTGGGATCAAGTACGGGCAGGAGTTTCTCACAGAACTCAAAGCGAATAATAAGATGCCTAAAATTCCGGGGGCAATTCCCTTAAAAGGTGGTAAGAGTAGCAAGCCATCCATGACGAGACGCAACTCAATCTAAACTAAGCATTTCCATACTTTTTTTTTTTCTTTCTTTTATTTTTGATTATCTTGTTTTGGCTCTACGCCCATGACTTATAAATATAAAAGTTATAAAGCCGTAGAAATATAAATAGATTAGCGTTCTTTTTTTTCTTTTATGGGGTTCAACATAAAAAAATAGGGTCATTACATCCTCTAGTTGCTCGTTGGCGGGCTGATTAAGATGACAGAGTCACCTCTGACAAAGAGCATTTCACTTCTCTTCTTGATAGTCTGTTGCAAAGGTTTATTAGCATAAGAAATAGTAATAAAATCTTATTTTATTTTCTTTGGTTGACTCGGGATATACTTACTTTTGGTTCGTCCTCGTCATCCTCAAAGGTCAGAATTGTCTCCTCCACGTCGCTCAGGATCATGTTGCAGTGGGAATCATATGCCTAATGTCCATTTCCCCATCACTCTGGTTAGCAATTGAACAGCAAAAAACCAAAAAAAAAAAAAAAAAAGCAAAAGCAATGAACAGGACATTGAAGATGATAATGATTTTACAGTTTCCCCCAAACATTTGATGATTTGGTGATAATAGTACTTACATGTAAGCGGCCTCGCAGCTCACGGCCAGCTCTCAACTTGACGTAAACAATTTCGTCAAGAGAAAGACGAACAAGCTCTAAGGGCTCCAAGACATTTGAGCTTTGTGCGGGTATCGCTGCCGTACTCATATTGTATATATATATATGTGTGTGTGGGTGTTTTGGTGGGTTGGACACTTGGCTGGTGTTGATGAGATCGCGTTGTTGGTTGCAAGTGAAAGCAAGAAAACTGAAAACTTTTTTTTTGTTAGACTAAAAATGAAACCCTTGCCCTCACACATGTCGCAGTACATTGGCATCATCATCGGCTTTTATTCTAATTGTTTTCATTTTAGTACTAATTTATATTTAAATGCTAAGGTGTTTACTATATTTTATTCTTCTTTTTTTTTTTTTTTTTTTTTTTTTTTTTTTTTTTTTTTTTTTTTTTTTTTTTTTTTTTTCAAATCTGGTCAATCTATATATGCACATTATTCTGGCAGCTACTCCGCTACCGCGTCCGGGCCTAGACCTGCTTGCTTCTTAAGCTCCGCAACCCGCGCCTCTCTACCACCGGTGACCGGCATGGGCCCAAATCGGCTTGGCGGGAAGACAATGCGGGTGGCCTTGCCTATCACCAGGCCCGTCGACACGGGGCCAAAGTTGTTACTATCCACTGAGTGAATATTGTCGCCCTCGACCCAAAGGTGACTTGTAGGGATGGCGCAGCGCGGCTTGGGGTAAGGTGCGCGAGTGATAATTTCGTCGCCGGCGACGCCGAGTACGCGCTTGATCAAAATCTTCTCTGGATCTGAGGGCGACCGCAGCAGCACCACGTCGCCTACCTTCATGGAGCTAGCGTCGCGTAACCCCCACTTCCATAGAAGCACGTAGTCGGACCAGCCAAGCGACGAATCTGGATTAAGCGTTGGTTTCATTGAGGAACCCTGAATGCGGCCGATATGGCCAACATGCTCAGAAATGGTGATAGCAACAGGAATCCACGAAAGCGTCAGGAGCGAGACTTTGGCGGCGTATCTAAGCATATTTGTGGCAGAAGGGGGTGGTTGATAGCTGGGGTATTTTTATTTTTATTTATTTTTCTCAGTAAATGATGGAAGTTAGGATCGTGGTAGATGAGTTTGAGATCTTGCTGTGGGACTATCGTTTATGAGTATTCGGCTAGATGTGGACCGCCATAATAGCGAAAATGGTGGTGGTGTTACGATTAATGTCGTCATCATAAAGGGCTAGGGCTTTCTTTGGCAATAACTGTACATAACTATTACACGTGACTCATTTTGTTTAAGCCGTTCGTGAAAAAGAAATGTTTTTACTCAGCTTGTTCGGATCATCACTTTTAGCAGTAAGAAAAAAGAAGATTTATCGGTCCGAACCAAATGAACTTGGCATTTTTAAGGGACAAATGTGAGCAGGTGAAAAACCAACAATAAGAATTCTTTTTATTTATTTTTCAGAATTCACAAGTTCCAGATATATTCTATCTTAACTACTTTGTATTCAAAGATACCTTATTAAATTTACATTTGCGTTTGACACAAACTTGTAGATACTCTTTTTTCAAAAATAGTATTTTTTTTTTTTTTTCCGGCAATTATTGTTGCTTCCGCCGACGATACTGGAACCTTGACAGAAAACTTCAAATCTCGGATATACCAGGCTTTTGTTCCTTTCCAGGTATCCACGATGAGCAAACGTTATACAGATTCTATCAAACTAAAGAATTTACGTTTATTTCTATTTATTTTTCTGTTTGAATACATTTATAAATTAGTCAAATTCTCCTATTGACAAAAAAACAAAAAACAAACCAAGAATTCTTTTTTTGTCATAAATTGCCGACTTTAAGGCTTCAACAAAAACATCCCGCAAAAATTTCCTTTTAAAACAGACAGGTTATCACACCAGTTCAGCTAGGTATTTGGTTGTTATATGCGTCGCACATAGACATTTATGACTACCTATAAACTGGCCTTAGTTTCGTACCCCCCAATAACACCTCTCAGAGCACTCTAAGTGAATCATCTTTTTCCGCCATGTCGGAGCCCAACACCGCTCAACAATCTCCTTCCGCTACCCGTCGGATCCTAACAGCATTGAGATGGGTCTTGAATACTGCGCTGTACTACTGGATGATCATTGGCATAGGTGTCGCCGTGCTTCTTGCTTACCTTTTTCCCAATGTTGGCCGTTCTGGCGGCGTTATTCGTTCACAATACTCCATTGACTACGGCGCCGTGGCATTCATTTTTCTTGTCTCCGGTATCTCCACCTCTACCCAGACTATTATCAAGATGGCAGCCCATTGGCGTAGCCACTTGCTCGTGCAAGTGATCTCCTTCCTCATCACGCCAACCATTATATTTGCCTTTGCTGAGGCAATGCGCGCGGCCCATAACCCGCAGCTCGATCCCTACATTATTGTTGGGCTCATCATTACCGGATGCACTCCCACGACGGTTTCGTCAAATATCGTCATGACCCGCCAATCCAACGGAAACGACTCGCTTGCGCTTATAGAGGTAACCATTGGCAACGTTCTTGGGGCGTTTTTAACGCCTGCGCTGGTGCAAATGTATCTTTCGCCTGGCACAGGGTTTTCGTACGGCAATCCGGCTCTCGGCACTTCCGTGGCTTCACTTTACGGTCATGTCATGAAGCATCTCTCTCTCGCTGTCTTTCTCCCGCTTATTGTGGGCCAGGTCCTTCGAGGCGTTTGGCCTAAACAGATGCACTATCTTTACACTACCTTTAAACTTAACAAAATTGGATCTTTTTGCCTGCTTTTGCTAATCTGGATCACATTTTCTACAGCATTTCACCAAAATGCTTTTGAGATTGTTCCTACTGCATCTGTAATTATGGCTGTCTTTTTCAACATTGGTGTTTACCTTGTGTTTTGCGTCATCTGCTTTTACATGGCCCGCTCGCCGCTCAGTAGACACGCCCTAAGACAGCTTCCATTCCTAAAGGCCGAGTATGCCAGAGCCAGGGTCCGCGGCGAAAAGGTCCGCAAGCCAATTAAATACTACATCTACAAATTAATTGGGCCATTTTTCTTGACGCGCCGTGATACTATTGCTGTGATCCTTTGCGGCGCCGCCAAAACCGTTGTGCTCGGCGTGCCGCTCATCAATGCGCAGTATGGTGATCGGTCCGATCTTATTGGCCGTGTCTCTATCCCTCTGGTGCTATACCAGGGCGAGCAGCTTGTTGTCTCGCAGTTTCTGATCCCCATTTTTAAACGGTGGGTTGCTAAAGAGAATCTGGACAACGAGCTTTTTGGCATTTATGATGACAATCTGTCACAAGGGCAGCCAGAAGAAGACGAATTTAACTCAAAGCATTTGGAAAAGAAAGAGTCTGGTGAAATCCAAGAGAGTACAGTCCCCGCCAAAACAATTACCTAACGCTCATGATTTATATAAAAGTTGAATAGCATCCCTGAATTTCATTTGTTTTCATAATTAACAATAATTTTCATATTTAAAAAAAATGTATATATATATATATGTTTTTACGATTTAATTTTTCTTGAAATTTGTTATTTTTTAGATTAATATTATTTGGTCATATTGTATCCAGATTCCACACATACAACGCGCGCACTCCCATCAAATATCCCAGATTGATGACGGGCCCATTTCATTGTAATCTGTTCTACTCACATAAGTGCCCTCCACCGAACCACCAAAAATTTGCTTTGCTGCGATCTGGGCACCAAGGAACGAAGATTCCTCCCAACCATAGTTTTTCCACTCTGGGAAGTAGTCAAGAGTCTTGGCCACCTTGATCTGCACGGGGATTTGACCGTGACCCTGATTGCTTTTGCTATACGTGTTTTGTTGCAATTGTGCAAATGACGGCGTGCCTACACCCGTGGGCGTGTTGTAGCCAGACGTGTTAAACATGGAAGGAAGCTCTGAACCCATAGTGGGCCGCGAGATGATGTAGCGAGACTGAAGTGACAGCAATAACGCTTCCTTAAAACCCTTAACGCTTGAGCCATGTCCAAGAATAATCACATTGTCCCAGCACTCCTGTCGAGAACCCGCGTCGTCCAAGTGCTTCAGAACCTCGCCAACACCAATAGTGATCTTCTCAATCAAGTCCTCCGCTCCGTGGAATCGTTCCTTGCCAACCTGAATAGTCTTGCCCTCCAGATCCGTGAACGTGTTAAACTCTCTATCTTCATTCGACTTCTCCTTCTCCTTATCGCTAGACTGATTCTGCTCCTTTTCCTTTTCTCTCTGCGCCAGAATTTCCCGAGTTCTACCACTTGTGACAATGGCCGCGACGTCAACAATACCATCTTCGTTCTCATTGTTACCGGAATCGGGTGCGCCATTCAGGTTATTAAGGCCAAACCAAGAATTCTTTGCGGCATCCTCACTTAAAATCTCAAAAATATCTGACTTCTTAAGCGCCTCAACTTGCTCTGCCGTCAAATCGGGTAGGGCCTTGGTAAGGTTTGCATTGATGGCACTGCTGCCATATTTGATCGTCCGCTGCGACACGGTCACGGGAGTGTATTCAACAATAGGTGTAATCTCCGTTTTGTCCTTGCCAATATCAATAACGAGAGCATCCTGGATACCGTAGGCGAATGAGGCAGCCAGCGCGGTGGAAAGCGTCGCGAATGCCGGGATGCGGATAGTTTCAAAAACGTACTGCGTAACAGTTTCGACCTGCAGTCGTGTCCAGGGTTCACTTGTCAGGAGCAGCAAAGCCGTAAGCGGGGGAGGATTGACCTTTGGCAGGTTGTAGGTGACGGTTTTGTAGATTAATTTACTAACAAGAGCAGTCGAGTTAGCATTGTTCGCGAAAAAAAAAAAGAAATAAAATGCAAAGATATAAAAAAACTTACAGGAAGTAACACAAAGCAGGCACATTCACAATCTTACCACCTTGTATAGGGTAAATGGCGTTCTTTTCCTCACCTTTTGATGAAAAATAAGGCTTGCCAGGATGTTCTGGATGCGCGTAGACACGCGTTGGGAGCTGGATACTTGCCGGAGCAAGTGTCTCGGGCAATCCGAATTGCGCCAGCGTTGTCTCCGACCCGGGAGAAATCACCTGCACAGAACAAGCCGACCGTTAGCTAAATGTCGCATTTGTATAAATCGTGTAAATAATAAATTTTTTTAGTTATGACACGTACAAGAATATGGTCGTCACGAAATATCGGCATTTTGCGCTAGATTTTGTAATGTCGATTGGAGCTTGTTTTCTGTGCGCGAAGGTTGGAAATTAAAAAAAAAAAAAAAAGTCGTGAAGGTGCGAAAATAACAAAAAGCTTTGGCTGAAGGGTAAGGGTAACAAAATACTGGTCACAAAGACCTGTTTTGTGCTGCATTTACCATATTCACAATGTCCATGGACTACAATATATATATATAATCAGTTTATTGTCCTTACAACTATTTAAAAATTATACAAAGAAGAAGACATTAATACAACAAAAATACCCTTTTAGTGAGGGATGCGCTATTCACTATCTATTTTATACATTCCGATGGCACCGAATTTTCCACGAACTTAGTCCGTGTGTCAAGGGAAACCCGACGTGATCGTCACAACAGTGCGTTAGAATGAGTGGGAGGGCACGTCAGTAAAACCTTGGCAGGCTATGCTGTTAAGCTGACCATCAATTGAGTAAGTGCGGTGACGAATCCAAAAACTTGACCACTGCTTCAATGCCCTTCTTGGTATCAAGGAGAACACTGATGTCAAGCTCCGGTGAAATTGTTCTCAGGTGCTTACGCCCCGATTCGCAGAGAGCGCAGTCCTTCAGCAGGTGCACAACCGTCTTAGGCTGGCCACATTCGCACTTTTGGCTTCTACTCAAGACTTCTACCTTTTGAAAATAGGATCCCATAGCGCCATGGCTAGTTCTCAATTGCACCACCTTACTTAGGGTGTGACGATTCGCTTTCTCCGTGATGTCACGAAGAGGACTGTAGTTACCTGGGTCGCCATAGAGACCGGGCTTGGTGAACGACCTGTAAAAGCCGCCCTTAGAACTCCCATCATATGCTGACCTCCAGGCTGAGCGAGCTTCAGCTCTGATGCTCTTCTTGAGGTTAACAGTGATTTCGGCCGCCTTGAGCATCAAGCTCATCTTAGCTCGTTTCCAAAGTGGTCTGGTGTTCCAGAAGACATTCTTTCCAGCTGATTCCATCTGACAAGTCTGATAGAATAAAAACGCTAGAGGCTCTTTCTCAGCCACAAGGATTCGTCTTTTGAACAGTCTCCTAACCGGGTTCTTCGGGCTAACATCCCTCAGAGCTCTAAGAGAAAATCTTTTACCAAGCTCTTCAGCTCGCTTGCTGAAGGGTGGGACACCTGCGTCCCGCTGTAAGATGCAGGTCGCCGTCGTTTTAAAAGCACCCAAAGTCTTCCTTAAGGCAAGATTTCGAATACTTTCAAGCTTATCCTTGAGAATCCTCGGTGTCCTTTGATACCACACCGGGCTAGCGTACTCCATCACCGGCCGAACACAATGGACTACAATATAAATAAGCTATATAAATAAATACATATATATATATATATATATATATATAACTTATATATTTAAAAAAAAAAAGAACGTGTTTAAATATTGAGTTTAAATAAAAGTATTTGGGTTTTATTTGCGGCTCTAACATTACAGTCACTTTCCAGGTCGAGTTTACTGACTGTGAAAATTAAACTAGGAGTTCCAAAAGCAAAATTGTGGGCCTGATGAATATGAAAACGGAGCCGGTAAGTGTCGCAGACAGCATAGGCCATAACGCGTCCTTTTGAACAACCAACCATTTTATAATTTTTATTCAAGTACCTGTAGTAGCTGCTAACAAACATTGATTATCAAAAACATGAAAGTGCATTATTAAAAGGTACTGAAAATATGTGAATTATAATCAGTGGCCGCTAAAGGGTTATTTTTGTTGTATTAATGTCGTCTGTGTATAATTTTCAAATAGTTATGAGGACAATAAACTGATTATATATATATATATATATATATATATATATATAGGCTAATCAGGAGTCGCCGATCATCATATGAACCCAATCACCTTTTTTTTTTTTGAAATAGCTTTGAAAGCACATGTAAACACCAAAATAAAAAAATATATAAATAGACTTAAATATTTTGGATTTTTATTTTTTCTTCAATAAAATGAACGAAAATAACATCCAGAATGCTGTGAAAGCATATTTGTCACAAAATGAAACAAAATTTATAAGAAAAATTGCGAATGAATTTGGGGTAGCCTACTCCACTCTTCGCGACCGACTCAACGGATCCAAACCCAAAAGCGAGGCATACGAGAATAGCCGGTTGCTTTCAAAATATCAAGAGCATTTACTGGAAGGGCATTTAATATTTTTAGCTAAAAAAACAACTCCTATGACTAGAATAGATGTCAGAAAAATGGCTGGAGATCTGAAGTACATTAGGCACCCATCCAGAGAGTCTAAACTGGTGTCCGACAGCTGGCTTCAAGGATTCTTGTCCCGGTCCAAATATCTAGAAATACAAAAGACAAAGCATATTTACATGCAAAGGGTCCGAGAGAATGGTACAAAGTTGATTTTATTATTTTTTTGAGTCATATGCCTACTATATCGACACATCCAACATCCTCCCGGAAAACATATAGAATCTTGATGAAGCTGGGTTTAAAATTGGCAAATCAACAAGCAATTCAGAAGTAGTAGTCCCTGTTAATTGTCCTCATACAATTTTTCATGTTCTTTTGAGCTTGTGACAGTGTTGAAAGTAGTATCAAGGACTGGCAAAATAGGGAAATCTCTGCTAATTTATAAGGGAGTTCACCGCATGGTAAACTGGTTTCCTGACCATATTACTAACAAATTTCATGCCGCAACATCTTCTCCAGGGTTTATAAACAAACAGATATTCTATGAATGGGTTTCAAATTACGTTCCTTCGGCTAAAGACAAATGGTCACTCCTATTGCTAGGTGGGCATCTCTCACACACATCCAAGAGAGTTATGGCCGCGCTGATGACAAAAATGACTATTCCTTTATATTTTCCTTCTCATATGACTAATATCCTTCAACCTCTTGGCAAAACTTGCTTTGGTCGTGCTAAGATTTTGTTTAGAAGGGGGATTTCTCACAACTTTAGTGAAGGGTTGTACCCCACAAAGGCACACTTTTTGGAGAACTACATGAAAATCAGAAACGCAGCATATAGTTCCAAAACTATCATAGGAGGTTAGAGAAGATGTGGATTACTAGAAAATAATTCAGATCTTGCATTGGCAGAGTACAGAAGGCAGATGCATAATGACACTCCTAACCACGAGGAATTTGTGCAAGAGAGCGCAGAATTGGATAAGATTTCTACTCCAAAAACTCAAACAAGTTGAAGAATGAGAGAAAGGCATCTTAAAAATGCAAATGAGACTGCTCTTAGAAAAGAAATTGCAGTTCTATGGCGTGAAAATAACGAATTGCGGTCCGCACTTAGGTTGTCCCAGAAGAGCCATGCTGATGAAAAAAGTTTAAGGGTGATAACTCAACTTGAAGCCAAGCGAGATAGAAATGAGTTGATCGAAGAAAAGAAGAAGCATTCAAAAAAAAGAACGCGTATACTCAAGCCAAATAATGACCTTATCTTAGACTTTGCAATTGTCAGGTTCAATGAGCAGAATCCTATGGCTCGCCAGACGTCCAGTGTCCCAACTTCCGGCTCAATACTGCCTTAAAATAAATGTAAAATCTATTTTTTTTATATATATTAATTTTATATTCTGTCTACTATACTTTTACAACGTTTTGAAATAATTTCTCTGTATATAGCGTTGATAATACAGTGTTTTGTTCATAATTTATATATGATTGGGTTTGTCAAAAAAAAAAAAAAAAAAGGTGATTGGGTTCATATGATGATCGGCGACTCCTGATTAGCCTATATATATATATATATATATAATCAGTGGATTTACATATGGGCGTTGCTATTATTCTAGATAGTTCGTGACAAGTTATCATTTACTTCTAAAATACCAATTTAAACTCTTTGTAAAAAATCGTTTATGATTGAAATTCGTTGAAATAGATATGAACAGAGATTATTTATATGCGTATAGATTGAAAGGAGACTTGGATGCCAGAAACAGTAAGAAAATTAAGCCTTTATTCTTCTTCTTTTCTTAAGCCTTTCACTTACAGACTCTTGAACGAGCTCTTCATCTAGTACTGAAATAAGCTTCTTACTTTCAACCACAACCTGTGTTTCCATAGCGGTGACTTTTGTCTTATCGTCAGAAATCTCAAGCTTTATTTCTACTGTTGCTGCAATATCTGAGATGTTTTCTTTATTTTCTTCGGACTTGATTCTCACTCTCTTTTTAGTCTTGGTTGGCGCTTTGGCTTCGGGGAATTTGGCTATATTTTTACTCTGACCATTATTCAGGTCGCGCAGGTCAGCGGCAAACAGCACTGAGTGAGCCCACCCAGCATATTCGCCCCAAGTGTTTCTGAAAAAGTCACCCACAGCTTCGTAAGCTGTTTTCGTGAGAGTCTTATAGTTCCTACCAAACTTGTAGTCTCTCTGAGCAATCTGCCAGACGTGTGTGTCAACAGGGACACAGTCATGCTTGTCGAGGCTCATTAGGCAGACACAATCAGCAACCTTGGGCCCAACACCTACATACTGAAGTAGAGCTTTGTGAGCATCTTGATAAGGTATTTCACGCAGCTTTACCAGTGATGCGACGTCCTCAGGATGTTCACTGATCATCTGTGCCGTTTTCTGAATATACTTGGCGCGGTACCCGAAACCAAGCTGGCGGAGCTTGGTCTCTACTGACGGATCGGACAACTGCACCGGAGTGGGAAAATCGTAGTACTTGATTCCATCATGGTCTGAAATGTAGTCGCCAAAATGAAGACATAGGTTTTCGACCATCTGGGAAATTCGTTTAATGTTGTTGTTGGTGCTACAGATAAAACTGCAAAGGTTCTCCCAAGGATCCTGTCTCAGTATTCTGATACCATGAAAATCCGTCGCGGCAATCTTCTTAAAATGTGAATCCTTCTCTGACCATTGCAAATAGAGGTCGCTAAGTTTCGTATGTAAACTGAAGTAGTCGTGTATGATATCGTGTGTGGAGAGCTTCGTGGCGGACTTGTTTGTTTCAGAAAAAATATCTGCGTAATGGAGCTGATCTTGCTCGTGTTTGAGAAAAATGACTCTGCCTTTGTAGCCGATCGACCTGTGAGAAAAAAGTACTGATTAGAAACTAGTTGTGAATAGAGCTTTAAAACTGAGCGTACCAGACGTTGCCGTTCTGTTTCCATCGAAAAGATTGCCCACATCTGAGAACTGTGGCGAGACTGAGTTCCTGAAAATCGTGGCATGTTAGACCAGTTTCAAACTAGATATTTCTTGTTTAGATCGACGTACCTTAGTGCTTACAACAAGAGTTTTCCATTCCATGTTTCAAAGCGTTGAAGAGTGTTTGGCAAAAAAAAAAAATCAATGTTTTGTTCTCGAGACGGGAACAAATTAAATTAAAAAAAAAAAAAAAAAAAATCGCGTTTCTCTTTTTCCTTTTTCAATCTTTTCAGTCCTCCAACCTTCGAGCCAAATCACTACTGCCCCTACTACTGCCACCCGCAGTCGGTCTGCCCTCTCTCGCAAAGCACTCTCCTATAACGACTGTTCAAAGTGTTTGGCTACCGTTACCTATTTTCTACTTCAATTTATAAACATCAGAACTTGAATCGACTTTTTTGTTGTGCTCACCACTTTCAGTTTACATCGTTAAAGAGCAGAGAGAGTACAAGATATTTACGACAGTTTCACGTCAGAAGTACGCGATTTCTCGCGACTCCGGCGTCATTTCGTGAGAAAATCGCCTTGCTGACGCCAGACTTGCCAGACCCAGTACGACCGAACGTTATGTCGTTTAATGATCTGCCGTCGGATCTGACTTTTGACTGGTCCGATGTGGATCAGCCGGCAAAGAAGTCTTCCCAACACAAGCCATCTCCACACCGACCATCACAGCGCATACCCTCACAGAAGCATCATGCTCTCAAAAATTTGTCACAGCAGAAAAAACAGCAACTGTCAAAGGAAGTTTTTGATGAATTTGATAGTATGGATATTGAAGACATTGTGTTCACGTCAGACTACGATCCCATAACCAACACGAACGCGGTGCCAGACCTACCACATCCTGCAAGCTCGCCCCCAATGGCGCCACCACCGGTTAAACAATCAACTCAAAAATTGACAGAAACGGAGCTTAACGAGCTTATGCTTGAGCTTGACTGGAGTGTTGACGAGAGTTCTTCGCCAGCTGCGGCGAAACACCCACCGCTACAAGTTCCTTCGCCGAATACTAAGACACCCTCCTTGACCCTGTCTTCTGAGAAAAACTCTGTTAAATCTCCGTTACTGCAATCTTTAAAACCAGTCACTGGGCCTCCTCAGGTCCATCCACTTGCTGCTGTCGATGACTTTGACATCTATTCTGATGATCTCATGAGCAGTTCACCTCCAGTAATCAAGCATGAAACTGTCCATCCGCCTTCATCACCGGTTACCAAAACCAATCGATCTGAAGATAATCTCAAAGTACAAAGCCAAAAATTGCATCACGAAGACTTAGATCCTGCTTCTCTTGAGCCGCCGGCGGCATGGTCAGACTGGAATAAAACTCAATCGCTTTTTACACGAAGTCGTGCCCTGATTCAGGGAAAAATGACTAGAATCCGGCCACAGGCCAAAAGACTGCTTGAGCCCACCTCTCGACCAGCGCCCGAGTCCGAACACCAGTCTGAAACGCAAGGCAAGACTGAATCTACAAATGCATCAATTATAAGTCATCCCACTAAACCTACTTCCAAACACCCTGCATCATCTGAGCTATTATCAGCCACATCAGTACCAATTGATTTAATTACCAATGAGCCGTTGAAAGACATCTCTGTAAATAACGTCACTCCAGCTCTCACTGCTGCTCCAACTAAACGCCATGCCACTAGGGGAAAGACAACACAGCTGCGATTGACGTCATTTATTTCCCCGCTTGTTCACAAAGCGCACGCGTCAACGTTGGCTGTCGACCAGGCTGCCACAGAAGCCATCACAGAAGCCGCCGCAGCATCTACCTCCAAATTGCAGTCAAAAAAACAGGGGAATCAAGTTATTGCGCCTATATTTCTTAGTGAAGAGCAACGCAAGATTCTGAGTATGGTTGTCGATGAAAGACGGAATATTTTTTTCACGGGTGCAGCGGGCACAGGCAAGTCAGTGTTGCTGCGGCGTATTATCCTCGAATTGCGCAAGAAGCACAAGAATCTAGGCCCGCAGGTTGTTTCAGTGACTGCATCGACCGGTCTTGCTGCATGCAATATTGGGGGCATGACACTCCACTCATTTGCTGGAATTGGTTTAGGCGAGGAGACTACCAGTCAGCTGGTGGACAAGATTCGACGCAACCGCAAAGCCAATCAGCGCTGGAAGACGACGAAGGTGCTCATTATTGATGAAATCTCGATGATTGATGGTGAGCTGTTTGAAAAGCTCGAAGAGATTGCCCGGATTATTCGAAAGAATCCTGGCCCATTTGGAGGTATCCAGATTGTCCTTACTGGAGATTTCTACCAACTGCCACCTGTTTTTAAAAAAAGAAACGATAACGAGGGTCTCGCTGCTATGACGGGCAAGAACGGTGGGTTCAAGCTGGACGAGGTGATTAACGAAGATGAACCGGAGGGCAAGTTTGCGTTTGACTCTGACTGCTGGAACACAGTGGTTGAGACGACTGTCGAGCTTAAACAGGTGTTTCGGCAAAGAGATGACCGATTTTCAGGTATGCTGAACTCGATACGTGAGGGTACAGTAACCAATGAAATTGAGTCTTCATTTCAGCAGCTTTCGAGGTCATTGAAGGTTCCCGGTGACATCACTCCTACAGAGCTATTCCCATTGCGCCGCGATGTGGATCGTTCCAACAGCAACAAGATGCGACAGCTACCTGGGCAGGTTATTGAGTTTACTGCTTCAGATTCTTATATGACTGATCAGGCCGAGCGTGTTGGAAAGCTGGATCTGCTGATGTGCCCAAAGCAGCTAACAGTCAAAAAGGGCGCGCAGGTCATGCTTGTCAAAAACCTAGATGAGACGCTTGTGAACGGCTCACTTGGCCGTATTCTTGGCTTTATGAGTGAGAGCAGCTTTGCTCTTGTCAAAGAGCTGCCTGAAAAGTATGCGGAGTCAGTCGCAAAGGATAAGATGTCAGCTGAGGAGGCATTGGAAGAGTACCTTGAAAAGGCGTCCGAAAAAAAACTTGACGACTCGTTTTTTGATGATGATGATATTGAAAAACTTTTGGAAGTCGAGGAGGAGCGGATCAGGGATAATCCGACCACCTTTGAGCACGGCGTTGTCAAGGATGAGGATGAAGCTGTGGCCAAGCCAAGTGAGACTGAAGGCAGGAAGATGGTGACGCGCTATAGCACTCGCGGGGTTACGGAGCCAGCACAGCACCAACAAGCTGGCGACGTGTTTGGGCTCAAGGACGTGAGCAAAGAAGACATGGACGCCGATCCGTTTAAGGTCAACTGGAAGCGCAAGCAAGAGCTTGTAAACTTGCTCAACAAAACCACCGCTGAAAACGGGCGCAAATGGCCATACGTGCGGTTTTTGCTGCAGGACGGCACAACTCGCGATCTGCTGGTGCAGCCTGAGACATGGACGCTTGAGGACCTTGAAGGCAAAGTTGAGGCTACCCGCAGT
This sequence comes from Geotrichum phurueaensis, assembly GCA_030558065.1. NCBI lineage: Eukaryota > Fungi > Ascomycota > Dipodascomycetes > Dipodascales > Dipodascaceae > Geotrichum > Geotrichum phurueaensis. The sequence continues at coordinate 25,415 of JAJMRT010000142.1, forward strand.
CAAGTTCCACTAATTCTTGCCTGGGCGCTTTCCATCCACAAGTCGCAAGGCCAGACGCTCGAGTGGGTCCGTGTCGACCTGTCCAAGGTGTTTGAAGCTGGACAGGCCTACGTGGCGCTCTCTCGCGCGGTCCGCATGGAGGGCCTTCAAGTGCTTGGTTTCAACCGCCGCAAGATTATGGTCCATCCTCGCGTTATTGAGTTTTACGCCGGCCTCAGCAGCGCACTCGAGATTCCAGCGCTGCCACGAGAGCAGCAATACGAAGAGGACGAGGACATGCGCCCACCCAAGAAGCAGAAAAATAACCACAAGAAAAAGCACAACAATAATAGTAACGGTCCTCAGAAAAATGCCAAACACAACAATAACAGAAACAAGAAGAAAAGACGTCGCGGGGAAGAGTCTGAAGATGATGGCGGGTTCCAGCCCGCATCGGAGGCTTTCAACCTTGATTCTACGGAGGTCAATGACGGGGGCGTGCCTTCGCGACGTCGGCTCTACGGCTAATGGTTTTTTTTTTTCTGTTTCAGTCAATGATGATGCCATTTGACATACTTTAAAAAAGTATTTCTCTCATTTATGTTTCTAAATCTCCGGGCAATTACATAGATATACATCAAAAAATAAAAGGCTAATTTATTTAATGTGTTTTTACTTGAATTTTTTTTTTTTTTACATATTATTTAAAAAGAAAAACCAGTGACCGCCTGTCCTTGTACGACTCGGTGCCGCACGGCCCCGACCAAACAGTAAACAGTAGAGAAAAAAAAAAAAAGAGTGGGTGAAATTTGCGGCAGTGGACTTGTGAAACAACCTCGAAGAAATCAGTTACAATAATAATAACAACAACAACAACTAGAAACGAAGTGAACACGGATTCTGAGCCCGCGACCGAACAAGATCTGGAAACAGCTTTATTTTTTTAAACACACAAATTTTTTTTTTCTTTTTTTTGGAATTACAACCGTTGTGACCCGCAACCTCAAGTCGGTGTCTAGTAACATCAACATTGAACAATAAACCAAGCTCATAAAAAAAAAAAAAAAAAACAATAACGACACTGGGATAGTTAGCTATGAACCTGCTACTAATCCAAAATGAAGTGAGATCTTACAATTAAAAATAAAAGAAAGAGATTTTTGCTGCTTGTTTCAATTAAAGCAAACAATGGGGTCCGGTCGTTGACTAACTTTTGAAATGTGGTTTCTATGATGCTTTTTTTTTTTTTTTTTTTTTTTTTTGGACATGACAAATGTTTGAATTGGCCTACTACACCTAATCTGTTTTGTCATGCTTTCATCTTACACTGAAGTTTCCACTATACCCGCAAACCTGAGGCTACGGAAAGACTTGATTACCACCCAGTCCCTCCCCATTGATGTTAAACTACAAACACTACATCAAACTAGATATCATTTGTTATTGTTTGAAAGAATTTTTTTTTTTTTTGAAGGGTATGATTTTTTTTTTTGTACATGGTTTTATGAAAAGGTGTGTGCGCGCGTGAGCACTAAACAAACAAAAAAAGACATTATAAAAAAAAAAAAAAAGCTGGTGTACATGAGGTAATATTTTTGTAAAAAAAACTTTTGCGTGAATGAAAGGTATTACCTTGTAGTATCTACAAGTGGTTGTGCATTGTTTTAGACACACAGAGACTTGCGCAAGTGTAAAAAAAGGGTCAGGGCCATAGTGGAAGGCCTAGACCTCGGCATATCATTTTGGAAGAATTTTAAAACAGGCTACATTGCGAGAGTTTAGGAAAGCCAGCTAATCGCCGGCGAGCGAACATTGGCTGCTTTGGCGTCGTGGTCTCAAAGTCAAAGCTGTCGTCGTCGTTTTCAGCTTCCTCGGCCAAAGCCCTGGCCGCCTCGTCGTCCGACTCACCGCTGGCATTTAGACTCAGCTTAGTCGTAGGAGGTTGACTAAAGAGCACCGAGCGTGAGCGTGTCACCGCCACTGGACTTACCACAAATGCATCCACGGCGGGCGCGGTTGATCCAAACGTAAATGTCTGGGACCGGCCAACTGCTTTCTTTTTCTTTGTCTTCATGGTGTGTCTAAAGCGGTCCATCTCGCGCTCACAAGCATCGGCATTGTCTTTCATAGCCACGTATTGCTGGGGAAAGCAACGCGCAGCGTGGGCAGCGAAAAACTGCGAATAGCCGCCATCGAGGATTACAATGTCCGGGTAATGCAAAAGCGGATATCGGTTCATGTTGGCCTCGCGGTCAAGCTGACGTAGCTGCATGGCCATGCGAGGGCCGCGGTGCGCGGAGTACTCGCAATGGAACACAAGAAGCGTGCGCTCGCCGGCAATAGAAGGAGCATTGGCAATCAACGCTTCCTGTAAGCGTTCCTTGGTATTAATGTTGACGGCGCCGGCAATGTGGCCACCCTCATACTCGTACTCAAAGCGGCAGTCAACAATTACGTAGCGGTCATAGAGATTGCGATGCTGGCCGTCCAGGATCTCACAAAGCGTGTTCCGATCAATTCGGCGAATCGCGTCTTGGTCAATCGTAAACGACTTGAGCTGGCAGTCCTTCTGTGCTAAAACGGATAATTGTTCTGTATGCATGTCTGTGCTAGCACCAGTAACAGAGGCTGCTGATGCTGCTACTGGCGGCTTTTTCTCTGGTGATGAGTTGACCATCTCCTTGGGGGTTTCAAACATTGAGAGCGTGCGACGCACTTTTGGATAGTGAATATGACTAGGTGGAATGCTAGAAAGATCCCATGAAGAACGAGCTTTAATGGGCGCCAGGGCGCGGCAGGCAATGCGGGTGTTAGGGGAAGCGTTGTTATTACTGGAGCTCAAGTAGCAGGCGAGCTCAGGTTTGTTGAGGGTAATTGACTGTAATGCATTAATAGGGAGAGACTCCATGCGGTTCGTGGGGGAATGCTTGATGGGGACATTAGAAGTGCTAGTAAAATAGGAGTCTATGGACGATGCGCAAGAGAATGTGAATGAAGAGTTCGATGCAAATGGTTTCAGGTCGGGAGTTTTAGAAAAGAGATCGTCTTCGTCAGCGTCGGAAAACATGGAACCGGTAGTGTCGCTGTCCATGTCATCAAACTCGGAGCCGTTGCATGATGAGGAAGAGGCCGAGGAAGGCGATGTTGAATTATTATGCAAATTGAAATATGATGGTTTATGAGGGAGAGGGGGTTGAAGGTCAGGAAAAAAGATGCGATGGTTTGCAGTTGAGACCGACCTGTTGAGCTTGGAGCGTCTCTGTTTTGGATATCCAGGTGAAAAAGAAGGGATTTTATTTGCTGAGGACTTGTATAGGTCAAAGTGAAAGGGTTTTGGCTGGTGGTTGTTAACATCCTCTTGGCCCGAGGAGGGGAGCATTGTCATTGGCGGATTAGATACATGGTGTAAAGGCGAAGATAGGGTCATTATAAGAAAAGGGGAAGTCTGCGACAGTTAGCGAACCTGAGGTAGATAGAGAAAAGAGAGTAAGACAGCTATGAGGGAAGATATATATGAAAAGAAGTTTTCATGGAAAGCTTTAGGGACAACAGCAAGACTGTGTTTCGTTGTTTCATACCTATACAAATTTCAAAGCGATGAGACCAATGCAATGATATTGAATAAAGAGCAACCAATAAATAAATAATAAATAAAACAGCCACAGGAGCCGATGATAAAATTATGGATTTTTTTTTTTGGAAAAAAAATGAAAAAAAACTGAAGAATTAACTTTTTTCTTTTTTATTATTTTGTTATTGTATCATAGAAAAAAAAATTGAGGACGGCCAGTAATGAGGTTTGAGCTTTCCGAGGTTTGTTTGATGAGATAAAACTGTAAACAAACTAA
>JAJMRT010000142.1:29341-43532 GCA_030558065.1 Geotrichum phurueaensis
AAAAAAAAAAAAAAAGAAAAAAAAAAAAAAAAAGTCAGTTAGAAAGAAAAGAAATTAAACCGTCTTTTTCTAAACCTAAAAAAAAAAGAAAAAAAAATTAAGCTACTTCCAAATGCGGTTTAGCGTAAGCCAACTTTAACCAGGAGTTGATGATTTTCGCGTAAGCTAAAATAATTACATCAGCGATATTTTTTTTTTTTCAATCTAACCAGCGATCTCATCGTGAGCATTCACTGATAAAAGCCTTTTTGAATCAAGAAAAAGATGAAAGTAGCAAAGCAATAGATGAAAATTGACAATAATTGAGCTATAAAGAAGCAATAGCCTTATTAGATAGCAATTGCACTCATTTGAAGAAGATGATTTCGGTACTTATAAATACCACAGTCAAGCTGATTCAAATAGTCGCAATATAGACCGACCTCTAGCCTGCTTAGCTAGTAATTTTTTTTTTCTTTGCAAGCTTCTCGACGCTTTTCTGCTCTTCAAAAGTTTAAGGAAGTAATTCTATCAAGATGTTTACACACCCGAAGTAAAATATTCATTGCCAAAAAATATATTGGAAGTGAGGTGATGTTGTCAGCTGAATTGCCTATATATATACAAAATTTGACAAGAGGTTTTTTGGTGGTCACTGCTAACCTGCAGAAACCAGTTGATAACACCAACAACCACTTTACATAAATGCTGAATCATGATCTGGTTACTGCGACTAGATAAACCAGTATCAGAAACAACAACGGCAGACATGATCCCAAGGAAGCCAGGAGGCAATTACCACAATGACCAACCAACGATCAATACAGTAGCAAGCTCCTAAAGGCCAGCTGGCGCCTATTTCTTTGATATATAAAGCAAAAGAAAATTACCAAATAATCAAGGCTAATGTGTGGGGTGTTTCCTGATCTATGATTTCTGAGAGAAACAAAGATTGAAGGCTGGCCAATGAAACTGTGTTACTGTAGTTTTTTTTTTTTTTGCTGCTGTTGCTGCTAGGAGCAGGTGAAGGCTCACGCGGTATATGTTTCAATTGACAAAATCCATAGAGCAATTTTTAGCCTCCAAAACGTGCTTACAAAATTTCAGTATTTTATGATTGGCATCCAACTTTTAACAACGAAAATGACAACCAGATCTTCAGCGTCACTTTTTGGTTATGTTTCCAGAGATACAAAACCCTGTTGACCTGGCAAAAAGGTTAGGGCTCGTGTCTCTACAGGAACAAACATGCGTGCCAGGAGGACGAAGACCACCCCCCAAACCCCCGTTAAACGCAAAATAATTGCAAAGAACCAAAATTTTTTTTGCAGGTTTTCCATTCATCAAAAGGTTTTTTTTGGGTCAACTAGCGTATGCAGCTAGTAGTTGCCAGAGGGATGAGAGGGTAAGTTAGCAGGGTGAAATATTAACGGACTAAAGAAACAAGAAAAAAAAAAATTAGCAGAAATGATTTTCAGCACATTCCGCCTGGACAAAAATTCCTAATTGTATGCTAGCATATCATTTATTTAATAAATTTTTTTTTAAATTCCTGATCCTTGGTAGGATCTAAACTGCAAGTCTTTCTTGTAAAATACTAGGGGCAAAAAAAAATCAAACCGCAGGGTATTTGGCAACTAAAGCAACAAGTAACTTAGGGGAGTTCTCTGTCAATAAGAGTAATAGCAAAGACAGGTTCCAGTTTGTAAACTTGAAGGGCCATGTCGTGATATCAAAGGCTGAGTTTGTCAATTTGCGTCTTAGCTGTACCCTCGCCTGGCTGGCAGCTGACTTTCAATATACTCCTCATTATTCACATGTATGGCAGATCAGGCCAACAAATTCTCCTATCCATTAACAAGCGGATTCAAAACTAAAATGGTTGAAAATTTCAGCAGAGTTTGTTCTCTCTTAAGTAGCCCCTAGATAGGTCAATCTACCAAGTGGAAGCCGTAGATACATTTTCTGCTGGACTAATCTTGAATTTTTTCATTCGATCGTTCAGTAATTGCAGAATCATTAGCGATCTAACTACTCAGCACCCATCGGCTGCACAAGCCCAGGGCATGATGTATCCCCTCGTAGCACGTAGGTATCTTCATTCTTGACTTTCCCTCACGAACTACTAGCTGGTTCGAATTTAGGCAAAAGTACCCGCCTACTGTACATGATTGATCACTTCACTGCCCATCACTATGGTAATAGAAACAGAATCAAGAAAGAAAGAAGAAAAAAAAAAAAAAACTCCACGAAGTAGTATAACTAACCAAGTAGACATGAAAAGTAGTTGCGCCTGCCATTAACTCTTCAGCTCGAGAGGCTCTCCAACCTTAAACGTGGTAAAGGTTAGGCTTACCTAAGAACTACATTAATGTAGCTTATGGGTATAGTCAACATATATAACTACATACAGAGTCAACTTGGAATGTCACAAGAACTTGAAAGACCAAGATAAGTCACTTTCAAAATTTAACCCAACTACGTATCGCTGGCAGCTTGCGATAGGCTGACCATGCAATTGCCAGACCATGGGTTTGCTGACCACGACAAAACACAAAGCCAAACACAACCACACGCTTTACAACCGGCACTAGTCCACTCTTTCGCTGTTACAACTACCATTCTCATAAGCTATTAAAATCTTGATAAAGTACAAGAGTATATTTAAAATCTTCCTATCTGATCACATCAATCGCAACCTAGCTGCTGAGGGGTTTGCCTTGGCCCGGTTATTTTCCGCAATTAAACGCCAGATAAATCATCTCACCACAGATGGCTTTTGCCTGTTTCCAGTACACTATTGGTTTTATTAAAATTCATTTTTACAATGCAGCAATAAATTCCAGTTTCATTTTTATTTTATTTTAACTATTTTTTTTTTTTTTTTTTTTTTTTCATACGATCTTTCGATCAACTGAAAAATTTCAGCCTGAAAAGCCTCAAAGTTAAAGTGTCTGGTTGTCTAAACCTCAGTTTTTTTGGGGTCAAGCTAGCCTATCGTTGCTAACCATTTAGTATGATCGTTGACCTTGAAAAATAGACTTCTTTAATAGCCCCATTGTATTAATGCAACAATAGTAACCCAGAGATGAGCTCAAAGACTCCTATATATAAAAAGTTGGAAAACACCTAACCCTGATCTTTTTTTCACTCTTGAATTGAGGTCAGTCGTCCAAGCGATTATCTTCCCATGGTTAAAGAACCAAGAAAAAAAAAAAAACTTTAAACCAACCCTAACTTTATTATCGCTGAAAAATAAAGTAGGTGTTATTTGGCAAAACTGGCGGATAGCAACAGTGATTCGGTTAGAAGGGCAATTATTTCAGGATTAGTGCGAATCTTTTAAATAGTTCTAAATCCATGGTCAATTTGAACGAATGAAGAAGCTTTGGAAAAGATCAACATGCTAGCAACAAAGATAGCTTTACATATATCTCACTAAAAGTTGGAGTAACAGATTCAACTCAATATTAAAGGAGTTTTTACAGGGTCAGGCCTGCAGGCGTGAAACCAGGTTTTGATCTTTTTTTTTTCTCTTACTTAAACACAAGCAACAAGGCCAAACCAGGGGCTCGCCAATCCACGAATTAGGTAGCATGATGGCAGGGTGGGTAAATGGAATGTCTGCTCTACTTGAGAATTAGCGACAATACGAAGCAAGATGAAATTTCTCCGTTGCAAGCGTGATTTGCAAGAACTGAGGTTTATCTACGTAGTTTTAACTAGACTGTGCCAAATGCTTTGCTGACTCTTAAAGTTGCACAGTCTAAAATTCCAAACACTATTTAAAATTTCAAAGATTTGAATTTCCAATCTCCCTTAAGTATTTTTTTTTATCAATACAAGTTGATGTATTTAGGCAAGGCAATGAGGGCTATGACAAAAGGTAGTGAAACGCACACGTATTAACTCTCAAAGACCTACATGTAGCTCGCTGGTATCTTCATACCATTGGGCATTGTGCCTGTCGTTAACTTTAAAATACAGGAGGTAAATAGTTCAGGCCGATAATATTTTTTACCAGTGTTTGTTAGATCTGCACACAGTCACCAACAATCTTAATTGTCAATCTAGCTTTTGATGCCTTTTCATAATTTCAGGTGCATTACTTTCACTACGTTCTAGCCATGCCTTCTCAAGATTAACATTCATGAGGATTCTTCCACTCTGGCCGCTACTGGTCCAAATGAGGTTGTCCTCACCACTAATTGGCTATCACCCTAGGCCCACATTGCATCTCCTTCTGAGTTAATAATTTTGAGTTCTGAACGTTGGTCGGCCCCACTGACCCTGGTTGCAACAAATGTTTTCTAAAACATTTAGCAGCAAAGTATGGTCCTCATCTCGACTACCAACCAGCTTACACTCATCGTGATTCTCCAACTGGTTAGAATTTGCATAGAGTCACTAAACTGTGACTTGATTTTTGAAATTACGGTTAATACCAGCGGGTTGGCGACACAAAGGGCAAGTTTATAAGCTCGCATCGATAATCCCACAGTTGATTCTGCAAAAAGTCAAGCGGTAAAAAAAAAACACATACTTGAGTCCTTAAACGTATTTAACCACATACATGCCATTGCCTAAACTAGATATCTTGAAAATCAAACTGTGCAGTGGTAGCAGCACCGATATAAATCCCAAATCTCGTTCTGGTCATCATAAGCCCAAAAAATTGGCCTAGTATGTAAACTAGCTCTATACAGGCTCAGTTACGGCAGGAATTAGATCTCAGGCATGTAGGCATGCAGAACTGGCGAGTTTTGAACAGAGATCTATGAGAAAGCCTTTACCTCACCCTAACGGCCTCATCCAAATGGTACCAGCACCCCTAGCTTAGTTGATAATCCATAATATGATAGCATTTGGCAAACGCATATTCAACAACGCGTCAATGGTTTGCTAGCTCAACTGGCGATAAAAAATTACGGAAAGATCTTCGTTTCACAAATAAAAATTATTTAACCGCTAGAATAGGAAACCTGTGAATAGACATGCGCATACTTGCCTTTCCAAATAGAAGCCTAGATCTGGGGGTTACTAAAGCCTGAAACTAGGCCTCGTGGACATGTACTATGTACAATCCAAAGTTGAGCCTATTACGAGCTCTTTCAAACATTGGTTAACTCGACCAGAACAAGGGTCTTTTTATAGCTTCTCTCCCAGGGCTTTAAGACCCGATGTGTCAGGTTGTTGCTGACTAACGAGATTGGATCATGATTTGGTTGTCTCTCTATCCATAGATTGTTAGCTAACAGTTATTCTTGACCTGGATCAACCACAGCCAGGGTTTCCTACCTGCCTACCCGGATTGCTTCTAACTATCGATAATCGGGAGCTTGCCCTTTATCTCTTTTTTTTTTTTTTTTTGGCCTAACTAATAATCTCTGAGGCCGAGGTTTGACTTATTCTCTTTTTCGAATATTCTGACCAAATAGCGAACAACACAAAGAAGTTGTCCCTTTATCCCCATTATCATGCCCGGCTTTGTAAAGTACTCTTGTCTAGTAAGGTTGATGGCTGCGAAAAGAGAATTAATATAGTATCACTAGCCTCTTTCATGACCAGCTTACCGGGCTTTCTTCACGAAGGAGCTTTGTGGCTCATGGAAGAATTCCCGCCTTTCCGAATCTACGCGCTACAAATAGCTCTAGACCCAGGTAAACTTGGTCTCCTCTCAATATTCAATTACGCATAGGACACCTAATGTAAAACATACTACTACTAATTAACTGCTTTTAAAACGTAAAATTGTATTTTTAGTATAACTTTTTTTTTTTTTGAAAAAAAAACATTTTAATTAGTAATATTTCTAATGATCATACTTAGTTTAATTAGCAGCATGGGCTTTGAGGTCTTGCTCCTACCTGTCTTTTTATTGGCCGCCTGAGTTCTAAAACATTTGGAGAGAACGAAAGAAAACAAAATGTCTCGATAGATTTGCTATAATAAAAAGTCTCTGAGGTTAGAGACAATGCTCAAGGCCATAAAATACAGTCATGGTCCAGGCCCAACGCACGGCAATGTAGTTATTATTGTCTCAGAGGCAAGCACTAGGTGCGTTAATTTTATTGCATTAAATATCAGTCAATCTTTAGAAAAAATAAAGATTCCAGTTGAACGAATAATTTTTAACCATCAACTTAATTAGTCTTTAATCTGTTACTCTCGGAAAGTAGTTGTGAGATCACCATTTTACTACCACACACCAGTAAACGGTAACTGAAGTCAACGAGTGCTGCATACATGTATTTTAGTATGAGGCTTGACTTCTCAGAACCTGGTTAGCCAAGTGTACTATTCAGTTTTCCTGGCCCAAATTATATTGTAGTCTGAGACTTTTCAGCCAGTTTTACACATTCTACAGCTTCCAAAATGAACAAACACACAATGTCTATGAGTGATCATCACTCCAAAAACGTACAGGAGGTCTCAAAATAATTCTGCAATTATGGCGTTAACCAGATTCCCCCAAAAAAATTGTTGAAATTTTCAGATTTCCCTTGCAGGGACAAAGCACTTTTGTAGCTACCATAAAAAAAACAATAATGTCCCAGTTTTCAAGACAATTCAACTTCTTTTACCAAATCAATACAGAAATAGTTAAAATATTATTGGAAAGTAGAATATAATCATATTGAGGCTGATAATACCGAGGTCGTGTTGCGTTGCCCGAGAGAGTGGTCAATAGCCTAGATTAACGAACATATCCCTTCCGATTAACCTTCTATTGCAAGACAATTTACAACTTCTTGTCGTTCTCATGTGCTATAATCCTAACCATCTGGTTTTATAGGAAATAAAACAAACAATCTTCGAGCCAGATTGTCCAAATTTGCATCTGCTGCTAGCAATGTGAGTGGAAGAGGTAACATCACACACCTGACTGATTATACACATGTAGATGTACACACAGGTGTTGTGATCACCTAGTACTATGTACAAAGTTATAGGTTGCCTCTAACATTTGCACAGTCTAAAACCTTTTTTTTTTTTTTTTTTTGGTTCAAACGGCCCACATAACCAGGTTTTACCTGAAAACAAAAATAATAAGATAAGACTGCCAGCTCGTATATGTAACTGGGACTGCATCCTATGCAAGGTCGCAGAGACTGAGGACGTGACCTTTAGCATGACTGCGTCTTATTAAATGTACATTGAGGTTGTGGTTCTAGAAAAGTATTAATGTAGTAGCCTGTAGACCTTATGCATACATCTATAGGTTAGTAGCTATCGTTAACTGTTAACTCAAAAAGCATGTTCAGGAGTCCTTTTCCTCGTTATTTATAAGTTGCAATGATGACAATTGTGTAGTCTTGCAGTTGCACCTAGCTGATTATAATTTTGTGAGCGAGATCTCAAATTTCATTGAGAAATGGTTAAACACGCTTGGCTTTTTAGAAATAGATCTGTCTGGACCTAGCAAAGTATCCAGAAAGTCATTAAAAAAAATTCAGGGGAGAACTTTAAAGCTTAATCTTTGTTGTCTCTAGATTCAAGACGTCCTGATATTGTAAGAAGATTGCTAGTTCAAAGAACAGCTTTAACAATTAGCTAGATTAAGATATTGATAGTATGACAATTGCTGATACAGGAATTAGCCATCAATCATTAGAGCAGTGAAATCTAGAAAACTGCTGTATAGCGTTCAAGACTTTCCAAAGCCCCGCATCTTCTTGTGGTATCGGTGTTCGTGCATAGTACAAAAACTAGGTAAAGTAAAAAATCAGAGACAAGCCTGTTAATGACTTCTCATACACTGGAGTTACAATACTCCCCATTTCCCGCTTCCAGCCAATAATCATTTTTTTTTTTTATTTATTTATTTGCGTGAAGTAATAAATCTTTTCACAAAATCTGTAGGCCCATATCAAAGCTTAAAATTTACGAGATTTTACGAGGACGTGAATGAGACGGCTCTCCAGCCTGCGCAAAAATGCCAACATGGAAGACATTGACAACAAGTTTTTTTTTTCTAAGCCGGACTTGCCAAGACCTCTTTATATTATTAGCGATAAATGGGTTTGATGGCTATGCTTGCCATACCCTGCCAAAGGATAAACAATTGCTCTACCGGAGTCTTTGAGTCAGACCTTTGAGAAATCTTTCAAGATTTCACACAGAGAGTTAATTGCCATCTTGGGAAATAAAAGCGGCTCGGTATTTTTACTCTCGTTTACTATACTGGGTTAGGTTATATATATTGTCATTTGGGATCACTGGGAAAGTGAAAAAACAACCGCTCTTGGGCCAAACCGTGGGTGAAAAATGATCCGTTTTGTTTACACTTTGATGATCTCAAACATTTTATAAAATCCCGAGGTTTCCCTTTCCTCTTATTTCGTTCGTCAACCCTACCATCCAACTTTCCTATATTTATCACGATGAAACTCTCGCTTCTTGCGCTCATCCCTTTTGTTTTTTACACCTTTCGATTTCTGGCGTTTGTCAAGGACACTTACCTGCCAAGCTTTTTTATCTTTGACCATGAGATGCTCCAAAAGCTCTCCCAGGAGGCCATTGCCGAGACAGAAGGTGATTCCTCACCTAATGCGCTCTTCGAAACTTTACATAGCAAATTGAAGGCTACTTATGGCGATTACATTTCTGAATACAACTACGATGACTGGATGTTCAACAATGCTGGCGGTGCCATGGGTCAGATGATTATTTTGCACGCTTCATTCACTGAGTACCTTATTATCTTTGGTTCCGCCGTTGGAACTGAGGGCCATACCGGTCACCACCTTGCCGACGACTACTTCACCATCCTTTCCGGCGTTCAGACCGCTGCTTACTCCAACCAGACCGTTGCGTCGCAATACAAGCCTGGTGATGTGCACCATCTTCCCTACGGCTACGCAAAGCAGTATGGCCTCACCCCTGGTGGCTACGCACTTGAGCTTGCACAGGGATACATTCCTACTATGCTCGTATTTGGCTTTGCCGACTCAATTTTCTCCACTACTGATCCCTTCAACCTCGGAAGACAGATCTACTTTACCGCTAGAAGCATGCTTAAAAATGCTCTTCTTGGCAAGATCTAAAGTAGAGTCTTCTACTAATATCCACATTTTTTTTTTTAATAGTAATAATATTATGATAATAGAAGCCTTTTTGTTTGAATCTGAAATCTCGATATTGATGTTGATCTACTTTTGTCTCGGGAAAAGGAAAAATAAAAATAATCCTTTCATTTCTCTTCCGTTTCTTTAGAACGAAAGAAGCAAATTGAAAGTCAGATCATCTACCATTATTCATCCATCATCCAGAAATTAACAGTAGCGGTCGAGACGTTCATTGCTAGATTACTGTTGAGTCAACAATTATACGTTAATGCTAACCGCAAAAAATGTCCGTCACCTATTCAAAGTCTCCCACAAAGCAGTAAGGCCCATTTTACAGCACCCGCATAGCTATAGAAGTCTTGCTGGATTTTTTTTTTTTTTTTTTTTGGTTCTGATACATGACTTTTTTCAAACGTTACTCAAGCCGACGACAATATACCTTCTGAACTTGCTGCCCCGTCAGGTATGGGAGACCACGGCCACCAAAATGCTACTGGTTGGTAGCCAATTCTTTTTTTGTTATTTTTTTGTTAGTTCTGACTACACCTATTTGATGTTTTCAACATTCTGCGGATGAGAACCGGTTGACAACGGCCGACTCTTGAAATAAAAATTTTTTTTTTTGCAAAATGAAACATCAGCATTGTTACCAGTGACCGTAAATTGTCATCATCAATACTTAGAAAGGTTGGCTAATAATTGAACAAGGGCAAATCAACTAGATTGAGAGTTGTTCAATGCTCTTGTCTAGAGCTGGGACTTTCGTCGGTTGCTGTTTGCAAATATGGGCTCAAGTAGTGACATCAAATTGTTGATAACTAGAGTGTTTGGGCTGGAGCAGAAAAGCCTGTAGCAAAAGAGCGCCAAACAGGCACCAGTCAAGCGTTTAACCTAACTGACCCAAGCTATGGTTGCTTGCCCGGCCGTTTAAATTAATGCGGTCATAGATTATTTAATATCTATAGTAGTTTGCCTGTTTTTTTTATTTTTTTTTATTTTTTTTTTTTTTTCACCACTTGAACTTCGGCTATACACTGGTTGCCATCGTAACAGACTCACATTTGGCGGGAGACAACTTCCAAGCGTGGCCTAGGCATAGCAAAAACAACCAAGTGTTCAAAAAAAAAGAAATAAAAGCCAATTATCCGTTTGCACGTAGTTGAAAACACAGAACCAGCTAGACAGGTGGACAACTCCTCGTCGCCAACGACAAAGAAGTCTAGGTTTGTGTTACTGTAGAGACTCCCGACTTTTTTAAGGCATCGGCCCCAGCCACTGAACCAAAATTTCCCAAATTAGCTCATTTAAGAAAGTGCTACCTAGCAGCTGGCTACACAAGTCATGGTTGGTTTACACAAGCAATCAAAGCTTTAAAGCTGTAACAGGTATTGATAACCACTTTTTTCTGGAATTATTGTTTTATAAGACTCTCTTGTGGGAGACACTTGTGGGTGGATACCCACGCAAGTGTTATATAAAACCAGCTGGTCAGCAGCGGCCGATTAAAGATGAGCAGTAGGTAGCAAAAGTTTTCAAATTGCAAGCATGGCTACAGGTGTAAGTAGCCCATGTGGAATCTCGCAGCAAAAGACCCAGAGCTATCAAAGTGTAGTGATCAGATCTCTGGTCTTTGCTATTATCCGAAAAAGATTTTTTTTTTTGGCCTGGTTATAGGTGTTGAGATTAATGTGTTGTTAAATGTCCATATTGAGGTACAAATAGTTTCTTGGTAGCGCATTCCAGAAAAGGAAATGTTTCAGAAAAGGGAATGTGCTGGAAAACAAACATTCTAGTGATGAATAAGGTCGCGGTGTAATAATTAAATAGATGAGACTTAGCTTTTGCAGCCAAGGAGAAAATTTAAACCACGACGTTTTCGTAATGTTTATATTTTCGAGTAACAATAACAATTCAATTAACATATATATATATATTTTGTGAATATGCTTTACCTTTCTCAAGAAGAAATTAACATTGTTAAGCAAGCATTGCAATAGGCAATGTGCCGTCTTGCTTCCATTGCAATGATGGCCGACAGCGAAAAACTCGACTCCAATGGGAAATAGGCTTTCCTGAGACAAGCATTCTCTTCTCCGTGCAAGCCTTCTGGGTGGATATCTGGAGAAGTAAATTACTAGAGATGTCTTTTATTCTCAACTGACTGTTTCTCATAAATGAATTGTCGGGGAATTGTTGTTGTTCACTATGTCTGACAACCTAAGATTCTATATCGATCAGATCCGTGTCGTAGATCTGAAGGCTTATAAAAAACTCAAGGAGATGACAAAGTCGGCCACGCTTTCGCAAACTTTAAAGCTGTTGAAGAGATTAAATATGTTTTATTGCCAAACTCTTCAATGAGCAGATCGAGACCATGAAGGAGCTCAGTGTATATGCTTCATCCAAAGAAAACGTGTGTGCCTTCCTTGCGTTATACTATATAAATGCCCTCGTTATTACCGCCCACTTAGTAAACTTATCATTGCCAAAAGTCAGAATGACACCTGTTGGAATTTTTACGGCTCTTCTTAACATCTGTGCTGCTACTAGTCCCCCATTCCTTTTGGTTAAACAACCTGCGTTAGTAGCTGCTAAGCCATCCGCTTCCTAAACTAAAAAAAAAAAATAAAAAAATTAAGTGCTATCGTTGTATCGTTGTAGAGACACTGGTCATAACTTCTGCCAATATACGTCCATTAAGATATTAAATTTGTGGAGGAATAAGTAGTATTCAAAGAAGAGTCAAGCAAAAAAAAAAAACAACCTAAGTTTGGTCAAAGTCACAAAGGGTGTGATAACAATCACTAAAAAACTAGTTAGAGCTATGGCTGAACTGGAAAATTATATTAAAGACTCGAAGAACGTGGATCTGTTACGAAGTCTACCTTAAAAAAAAAGGAGATTGACTAAATCTATTACAAAACAACTGAAGAGTCTAACTGGACGAAGATTGATTGTAGACTATGCTTACAGTCTACTGGACGAAGATCCACTTATTTTTAAGCAAGCAATCGCATTATCCGATGCAGATGGGTCGTTTAAAAATAACTTATAATGAAATTTAGTCTTTAAATGAAAACGGAACGTGAAACCTAGTCGATTGTTTTTTTTATCGGGGAGCCATGGGACGAAATGGGTGTTTAAACGAATGTACAAATTTGTTGAATCTCTTGACAAGTATTGACTATGAAGAAACCTTCTCGCCTATAGTGAGACCCGAGAGTATCCAAATTTGATAGCTATTGCTACACATCGCAATGCTTATATTCATTAAATGGATGTAACCATGTCGGTTTTAAACGGTAATCTAAATGGAGATATTTATGTCAAGCAATCTACGGGCTATGTCAAGATTTATTATTACTATTATAATTATTATTATTTATTCTGGCACTAGAAATGCTGAGTTAGCTTAGCTCCTAAAGAAGCCTTAAGTTTAAACATTAAGAAAACAGGAATTTAGCGTGGTTCGGGTACACCTGGCACTACTGGCATGGAAACCAGCTGTAAATACCCTCTCTTAACTGGTTCTGAAAAAGAAAGCCAAAAGAGTTCTTGATAACCTTCGGAAATTATTAAGGTGTTTGAAAGAGCTTAAACTGTTTCTAAACCCAACGGTTTCTATGGCTACAAGCCAGAATTGAAACAAGGTCCTGACAAGGAGTTTTTTACAAAGTCAAAAACCACAACCTTGTTCAAATATTGCAACATTTTGAACCACACGTGGATTAAAAAGATGCTTGACTACGCCACCATTCAGATTCCAGATATAATCCAGTTCATTATTTTCTATACATTTTTCAGATATCTAACCCTAAAAATCTTGCATATACTTGAAGCTCTAGTGACGTTCATGTACTGTGTGTACATCTGGCAGCTGGGTCCCATCATCAGTGATCTGTATGTATATATGTGTCACTGTAGGCATGTACCAATTGCAAGAATCTATTAAACGAAGATTTGTGAGCGCAATTAATTTATTTTTAAAAGAGCAATGATGGCTCATGGTCATCACGAAAACCTGGTAAATGATTTTAAACTAATTAACTAGTTTTACAGCAGCACCAACGCCAATACGTTTAGAATATAGAAAGTAGTCACTTTCGTAAGGCACAAAGAAAAATCAAGTAATCTTCGAGGGCTGTAGTCCGTCGCTAATTGTTACATATAGTGTTTTTTTTTATCACGATCATATTTTGAAATTATTGATGGCGGCAGGGTAGAAGCATGGCGCTGAAAGTATGATACTTATCTTCGATCGGTAACCACGATTCTGGCTCAAGTATAGCTCGCAAGGTTACAATGATTACACTGGTATCCAGCTGGGAATCAGTGCTCATTGACCATAACCTATTCGATTTGTCTATTTTTTTTTTTCAAAATCATTCTTGCTTACAAAACGAACAGCCTGTATATAAAGATGTGTAAATATTTTGAAAGAAAGCATGAAGAATTGTTCCACGGACTAAGTAAATGAAGCAATATCATATACCCTTTTATCATTGGAAATGTCAGTAGAAACTTTGGCAGTAAAAGGTGCGTCTAGATTATCCTCGTATTATAAATAAAGTAGTACTGGTAGCTTTGCTGCTAGCCCTAAAAAATTTTAAAGGCCTATTGACTGCAGTCCAACCAACCGCCCCATTTAGAATTGAATAGTGCCGCCAATACATTGGAATGCCATAGCAATAGTTACTGACTGACCACATATATATAATCAGTTTATTGTCCTTATTACTGACCACATATCACTATTCAAGAAATTAGAACTTTCCTATGGTAATAATTAACCCTAAAAGACTTTTACTTTTCTTGATACTGTAACAAAATTTGAGCAAAATGAAAAAGGACCAAAGAATATCCCAGGGGTATGGTCAGACAATAGACCAAGGGGTTAGATACTAACCAGGGCGGTACCGGCTTAACCTTTGAATAAATAGACATTTAGTTTGTCTCTGATTTATCGCCTTGGCAACTGAGTTAGCACCAAAGCCTGGTATGAAGTTTTCTTTTTTTTTTTTTTTTTTTTTTAATTTTTGTTCTTGGTTGTTACTACACTTTCCTAGTCTTGTCTCCTTTTCAAGTTTGATTTTTCGCTGCTGGAAGTTGGAAATACAGTACCTAAGGCTGGTCAGACACGTTAT
>JAJMRT010000143.1:0-43165 GCA_030558065.1 Geotrichum phurueaensis
ATGAGCCACTCCCTTGCTTTGAGAATCTTCCTGGGCCCTTTCTAGCCTGTTTTTTCTCTCCTTGAATTTGCTTTTTTAGAGACGGGGATGAAGCCTCAAGCTGGTCAACCAGGGTTAAAAGGCAACCGCAAATGATGATGTAACCAAACTGGCGCAGAGTGGGGGAAAAAGAAATTATTGTGGGCCGATTGATACAGGTTTTTTTTTTTTTGTTTTTTTTCTTACTGCTGTTCTAAACACTTTTCAAAGAAAAAAGAAATAAACGCGTTAATTATTTTTTCAAGCGCGTGCACGACGTGCTACTATGGCGACCAGTGGCAGTGTAACTGCGCGTACTCTCTCACACTTTGAGGTCACACTACGACTTTTTTTTCTTACATACACATTGTGCATACATTTTGAGCGCAAATAGCCATTTACAGTTAGCTCCAAAAATAAATTTAAAAGTCAATAAACAAAATAGGCTTAGTATGCTGAAAACGGTTGAGATTTTATGCTCCCGGCGACAGGCAGACTTTTTTTCACCGTAGCTTTGTTTGTACTCGCCGGCATAGTAAAAGTTTTGAGAAGCGTGAAAACTGATAAGTGTGTTTGAGAATTACCATCGTCGACTACGACGAGGCAGGATATTTAAATATAAGAGATTTTTTTTGAGTCCCAAGCTGACAGAGGAGGTTCTGGTTGTTACATGAACCCGGCACTTTACTCCACACCACACATACCAACAATAATATTAGTTGAAAATCATCAGGACTCGAGCAAATAAAGAGGCTCTTTGGCAGTTATATTATCTCATAAATTGCATGGAATTTGTAGAAGAATAGCCTGCTTGCCTTTTTTTTTTTCATGGCAACCTTATAGTTGTGAGACGATATGAGACAGCAACGCCAGCAAAGAAACATACAGTTAGCCTTGCCTTTTTGCTCTTTCGGTCTTTTGAACATGGAAAGTGCTGTTTGCAAACCTGTCAGGATGCTAGTGAACTCCCGCTCTCCTGTACGTACTAGGCTTAATATGTGCTGGCTTCATATAAACTACTCTAAGTATACGGCAAACCGACAGTGGGCTACATATACCGCGCTTATTGCTATCAGACTACCGATTAATTTGTATACCCAATCTTACTGAATTGTTGTCCGAGAAAAGATTGAGTTGACATGGGTGTGCCTGTTACATTTTATTTTATAATTGTTAATACTATTAGGATCGGATTTGTATGCCAAATCTGTGAGCAAAAAAAATCATTAAAACCACTTTGTGTTACCTTTGCGGGGGTCACGTTTTTTTTTTTTTTTTTTTTTTTTGTCGATAGAGGACGTGTAAGCAGTTCAGAGCTGCCTCAGGACAAAGAAATCAGCAGAAGCAGCTATTTTACTCCCAGTAAGTAGGAGGATTCAATGCGGATGGTTTATATATCAACAATTTATAATCATTGATAATTTATCGTCAACCTCCCAGGCACCTGTTTTGGCTTCTGGTCTTGAGTGCTTGATGAAAGTAAGACTTTAGCAACACAGGAGTAGGCCAACACTTATCAGTAATGGTATCAAGGTTTTTCGCCTATATAACCTCTCTAGCCGATCACAGATTCTATTCCTTTTTGCCACTACTAAAATGTCTTAATTAGCGATAACGTCTCGGATAGACTTTAAGCAACTTCTTTGGGCCCTTTATTTCTTCCAAAAAAAAATTATATAGAGTTCAAGAAAGTGGTTTTTTAGTTTTACTTTCTTTGGATCTTGATTCATGGGCCTTTGATCTTTATGTGCTATAGGAATTCAAGCATTTATCCGTTGAAATACAATGGCAAAAGTTAGCTCTTGTTGATTTAAATAATATGGTAGCTAATTTAGAGTTTGTTCGCGTAGGGGGGTGCAGAGATTTCACTCTACAGTGCCTTGCACTTTGAATACAAAGCTGGGTTTAGGAGGCGGCAGTATCTCACCCCCTTCACCTTCTTCGATCTTGTTCGGTCCCCGTAATTTTTTTTATGACACTGGGGTGTGCAGCCCTAGATACAACTCGGGTAAGTCTATGATCTTTTTCTAGTAGTGCCAGCTAGTGCGCAAATCTGCGAATCCAGACTCTTTTTTTTTGTTACAACTACGGGCTCTCCTTAGGTCCTTAAAGTTTGGATGCTTATCATTTTTTCACTGTCTTCAGCCCCTTGATTACAACAACAAATTCATTCTTTAGGAATAATTGAAATAATACTCCCCCCCCCAAAAAAAAAAAAAAAAACACAATGAAATAATGCCTGCGAAGTTTCTACGATAAATGCACCAGTAACCGACTCTTTAAGCTTCGCTGCCAAATTCAAACACTTTTTGAGCTTTATAAACAGCTCGCTTCAACTTGTAGACGATCGAGCGAGAGTATTACCTGCCAGGCTTGATCAAACAAGAATGCTGGTGCATTAAAGTGTTTTAGGGGGCTGGCTTTTAGGGATGATAGGTAGCCCACGCAATAGTATGAAAATGTGTCAGAACATGCACTTCTCGAAGTAACCCACATCTAAGAATTTGAAATAAATGACAGATCGGAATCAGATCTCGGACGCGTGCTGTCAGTCTTCCACTTCTTTTCCTTTTCTTCTACCCCCTAAAGCCGAGTATTTGCTTTCTTTTTTTTGCCCATCAATCCGTTATGTTGACAGCGTAGGGTTCCTGCGAAAGCTCGTAAGCGCTGGGAAACCTGACTAAGGTCTACGACGGGCTCCTACTTTTTTTTTTTTTTTTTACTTCTTTCTTGCGACGTCAAATACGTTGATCTATAGATGCACATTTTTAAGGAAAAAAAAAACAAACGGCATAGGACTTAATTAGAGAGAAGTTTTTGCTTGAAAGCAGGAGAAAAAAAAAAGTTGTTTCCCTTTGTGCCGTCGCTGGTGTCACCGCCGCTGGTTCTTTTCTGTGAATGTGAAAAATGAAACAGTGATTCACCTTCCGGGACGACTGCAGCCTCCTGTGAATCTGTGATTAATAGATTGCCGATACACGCAATTTTGTAAGGCCTGTAAGGCATGTGTATGTTGCCAGCAAGATTCATATTTATTTTAGAAATTCAAAGTATGTAACAACACGAAACTCATTACAAAACTTTTTTTTTTTTTCCCCCTTTCAATTTTTTTTTTTCTTTCTCCTTTGCTGCGTTGTGGTCACAGCTTGCCCAGCTGGTAAAACGCTCTTTGAGAAGATGTATCGTAATGTTCAGCTGTCAGTGGAATCAGATCGACTGTAAAACTATCAAGCTTAGGGGGTTTCTTACTCATTTATCGAGCGAGCTTGAACCTTTCCAAGATTTAGGCCGATTTCCAAATGGTTAGACGGCCGGATGTGTTTGCAACAGTGCCCAATTTGCGTATCCGGTTCCCCGAGTCTGGGATATTGCATTTGCAAGATTTGTTCTAAAGCTATAACTGATGACCAGCTGAGCAGATCCAGTGTGTATGAGGCGAAGGCTTATGGAGCTAAAAATTAACAAACAGGCAGTACACAAATTCCATGACCAGCAACTGGTCTATTCCAATCTCACTACCCCCAAACTGTCTTAAAGACTCGATTGTTTTTAAAAGGCACAAGATTAGCCAGCTTACCAACACTACTAAAACTTTTTAGGCTCATTAATAGGAAGAAAACAACAACAACAACAACAACAAAATAATTTTAAATATAAGCATCTCAAGTAATCGTCACCCCTTTACCAGTCGCTTGTGACCAGCTTTCAGAAGTGAGTTTGGCTACCCTGAGCGTAGAGCTCAATATATAAAGTGCTATCAATACAAAGACATAAACTGGGGAATGGAGAGTCAAGCGACAATCGCATACCCAACAAACAAATTTTTGGTCACGGCTCACTGCTAGTGAAGTTCACGGCCCATGCTTGACATTTTTGCATAGCACGGCAGCGCTTACTACTAAGAAGTTAGTTTTCATTCACTGAGAGACAGGTGTAGATCTAGTCTTAAATGGCTCCATGTCTGCATCGCCACCAGCGCGGAAAAAATCAAGCAGATAAACTGGCTAAAACATGACAGATATATAGGAAATTCGCATCTTAAATGACAAAAAAAAGAATCAATACAAAGAAGATGTGTTTTTTTTTTTTAAAAAAAAAAAAGATAGCTATCTCTATGAGATTGAGCGTATAGCTTTGTCAGGACGCATTAGAAGATTTAGCATTCGATGGCACCAAATTCCTGATTAGTAAGTTTTTAAGTTAAAAAAAAAACTAATATAAAACATGAGAAATTCTATCAGACACTTTATACAATAACGACTGGGTGTTCATAACAAACATTTGCGACCAAAGTTCAATGAGCTGGTTGTGTTATCCTGTTTTGCTCAAGATGCTTGTATTTTCAGCCCCCATCTTTCAACTGTCGGTACACGGCAAATCTAAAACATCCTTTCTATTTTTTTTTTTATTAATTTTTTTTTAAAAAAATAAAAAAACAAAAAACCTCAAACTCTTCAAACACCGTCTGGTTTGCCTTTTCAGTCAAGATTCAAATAACAAGAATTGTATTTTTTTTTTCTTCAGAAAAGCAAAAAAAGTACACAAAGAAAAACCGTTTTTTTTCCCATTCTAAACCGAAATCGTCTACAAACAAAGAAGTGATCGAGAGTCTAAAATCTGTTTCACATAAATCAGGCTATAGATTTTCAAAGGGCTTTACGAGTCGCTCATGAATCATGTAGTTAGAAAGTCTAACTGTCACTTGCTAGTGTATATCGCAGTAGGGGTGCGATCACTAATACCCCAGGCTAACCAAGCCATCTGTAAGAAATTAACCATTATGGAAAACTAACTTGCTTGCTTGTTTCGGAATTGCCTTCATCACTGCCTGAGTGTAATACTTCCAGACAGCAACAGTATAAACTATACTGCCAAATAATCTGGGCTATTCAGAAATGATTGTCAAAAGATCTTCTTGAACTCTCCCTTCGCTTGATAGTCAAAGGATCTTCTTGAAACTCTTTGCGGTTGCTAGTATTTTGGTGGTTAATTGTCTGAAACCAGCACACTGAAAGCTGTAACCATGCGATGTGTGTATGATAGTTACTATGATACATGGCTATTACATTTTCAGGTATTGACTAAAAAGAGATTTGCGCGTTGTTGACCTAAAAAAAAAAAAGTATCGCATCTTTGCGTAAAAAAATAGACTATATCGCAGTCTAGTTTGCAAAAGCAATGCCATAATTAAAAATAAAATCTTAAGCGTATTTACAAGGCTGCAGTACAAGGACTTCTATTAAAACCCATAACATGTTTACAGCCACTCAGTTCGCCAGGCTTAGGGCTCCAAGCTCTAACTAGTATTAGTGCAGCTCAATTGTAGTCTGAGGATATAGGCCTTGATTTGTATAAAACTTATAGCCCTCCTCACTTTTATTGGCAGCTTTTTCATGTAGTGTATCAAAAGCGTTCACATTACCAATACCGCCTAGCTTAATAAGTGATGAGACTCTCGCGTCCAAAAAAAAAAAAAACCTTCGATATTACTGCTGCCAAGTCACGAAAAGAAAAAGAAACAATCTGGAAAAACAATATAATCCTCTTTCTAATAAATATATGCTCCCAGGCTATTTCTACTTTTAATATAGGCAATAGAAAAAAAAACGCCTTTACAGTAATCTTACATACAGAGTCCACTTTTCTGCCTGAAATCTTGCTTTTCCCTGCCAGTCTGCTGTAGCCAAGTTTTATTTTTATTTTTTACTTTTCAGCTACACTGGAAACCTGGTCTCAATGGTAAAATGTAGGAAACACAACCCGTGTTTCCTAGTTTGCTGAAGGTTCCTTAACACTTGCTGAATTACACCTGAATCTTCGTAAGTGCATACATAGTAAAACTCATAAAGACCCACTTTCTGTCGGCATTGCTCCGGCTATAGACTAGATTAAACTAAATGCTTAACCTGGCAGCATCTGAGTTTTCTTAATCCCATAGTCATTATTCAGGCCGTTCATTTTTATATACTAACTAGCAACGTTTTTGTATCTACATGCGTCACAGGCCCTGCTGCTACAATACCACGATTTTAGTTAGCCTTGGTTGCAGGGCATGCTGGCTTCGGTGCCATAACCAGCCTTCAGGGTCCAAAACCCATTTTAACATTATTTTAGCCTGGCGGTAGCAGATCCCCTAAGTATAATGAACATATCAAATCTTGAAGCCTGAAAAGTCAACTTTTGTTGTTGCTACTTTTTTTCTTTTCTTGTTTTGTTTGTTTTGTTTTGGATTTTTATTCTGAATATTGCATGGGCAAGCTGAGAATGTCCATCTAAACGCTGCTGTACAAGATGCAAGCGCCCAAACATGCTACATGCTAAATGCAAAACGATTGGCCTTTAATTACCCAAGTCATAATGACAACAATCCCACCGTGCAGCCTGCCAAACTTGTCCGAATATTCTTCACAGAAATCTGAATCAAAATGTGGACCTCTATGCTCACACAATAGACTTCACAGTGGCAAAAATTTCTGCTTTACATAAATATTACATCGGTCACAGTAGGTAGGTATCCTGGACGATAGATTTCCATACTTGCTTGTTTGCTTGCTTTGTTCGCTTGTCCCGTGCTTTTGTGTTTAGCTCCACTTTGGACCAGCTTCCAAAGTTATTGGTATAACAATCCGTAAAACTGTTTAATTTGCCATCTCAGGGTTGAATTAACCCCTTTTTACGGTATTCTTGAGACTTTTTTTTCAATTCTGCAGCGTTATTGTTGCTGGCGTTTGGTCCCATAGCTATGTACAGGCGTGTCCTAAAAATTCATTTAATTTGATCTCGCTTTTAATATTAAATAATTTAATATGCCTCGAAAAGAGATCGAGATAGCAGCCGATTGGCTTCAACAACCTTGAGCCCTTATTTTTGCTTTGAAAATGATGGATAAGGTCATGATACTAAATGGAGTATCATTAAAACCTTGGAGTCTGGTGAGACTGTGGAGTAGTCTGTTGTGAGACTGCAGTTCCCTTTAACTTCATAGAATGTTTATTTTTAAGACTGCGCCTTTTATGATAGCACTGGCTGCTGAAAATTTGACCCAGATTCAATGTCAGAAAAACAAATACTGCTACTGATGGGGGGTCTACACCGGTTTCATTTTTAAAGGTCTTAGACCTCTTGTTTCTATTCTAGATGTGAAAAAATAGATCCCTTTAAGTTTTGTTTATTTCAATGAAAGTGTCATTTCACAATAAAAAAAAAGTTGCACTCGGATCTCAGGGATTTCTTATACATGCAATTTAGCATAGGCTACTCTAGTTTCCTAGCGTAGCAGTACACAATCTTAGTTCTTGAAAATCTCATCAATCATGGATACTACTACGCAAGACAGTTACATGTGCAGACAAACGCTCCCAGCCGGGAAGCCTAGACCCTTGAGAGCATATCTTTTTATTTTCTGTCAGAGTAAAAATTACTACAGACTGTTGTGTTATTAAATTGATGATAGAATTTGAAGGTGGTAAACCTCTGATAAACATTACGTCTTCCTAAATGGACTTTTCTTACCGGTTTGAAAGTTGCCGTTCGCTATGTTTGATTCCTTGTTGTAGAAATTGATTCGAGAGGACTGTTTGAATAAATTCCATAACGCTTGTCAACTACTTAACTAGGTATCAGATTCAGATTCAGATTCATGTCGTAGTTGTTGTGTACACACATTACATTGATTATACAGTATACTGTCTATCAATTGAGGTATAGGCATGAACATCCCCCTTTTTTTTTTTTCCCTCCCATTTCCAAGCTTGGTAATTTTCTGACGAAACCGTCTGCATATGTATAAAAGTATTGGCTTTTACTGATACTCACAGTGGCAGAACAACCTCCCTTAGCCTAAAGTATGGTTATCTATGAGTTTTCTAGGACTCAAGCCTCTGATAACTTGATTAATGCCAAAGCATGTATTTGCCTTTCACCAAAAACGTTGAAGTAGGCATACGTACTTGGAGCAGTAACCCGGCAGAAGACATAATGCGACGATCGTGAGATTTTAAATTTTCAATGCCGTTAGTTTGTGCTGGCTTTCAAATATGTACATACAACTCTTCATGAAAGCGGCAGCCGTTACTGGTCAGACTTCAGGCTTTCTCGGAGTTGAGCTCCCAGACTGGCATTTTAATATATGGCTTTCTCAGAATGTAGTTAGTAACATATCTATGTACATGGCTGCTATCTCGTAAGCCGTTTTTAACAGCTTTAACAACTGTTTCTTTGCCGACTTTAACGTAAATTTGGGCTAAGTGAAATTTGTCATTTTTTTCCCCTCTGCCTCATCCTTTTTTTTTTTTTTCACTTTCCTTTTCTTTATATTCATACAGAGTGCTGCTGAAAAAGGAAATTTGGATTAAGTTGAAGCTTGATGATTGGCAACGTAGCCGATAAGCATTATAAATAGAAAATTAAATTAAGTTACAGGTATTCAGCAACTAGTTCCTGGTTACATTTCCAGTAGGTAAACTGGCTATTTTTTTCCTTTTCATATGTGTTAATAAACGTGACACCGTTACGCTGGTATAAAACGCACACATGTGGGTGAGTAGGGGGTTGGCTGCTACAAGACTTTCTGAGAGAAAAAAGAGAAATGAATACAGCTTATAGGGTAGATGTATAGCCTACTGGCTGCACAGATTAGTTAGACGTTGATTTAGGGGGTTCAGGACCTACAGGCACGTTAGCTTGACTGCGTTTGAGAATTACAATTATAAAAGAAAATTTTTTTTTTTTTTTTTCATAGCTCTATTCTCCATAGGGTTATTCTACCGACATGACATATCAAAATGCTTTTGGTTGAATGTCACAATACCTGATATTTCCAAATCTGTAAAAAAAAAATTTACCTGATTATTTCTTGTCAATATGATTTTCTGTATAGCTAGTTAATACAAGCCAATGACAGAGGTAAGTCATAAAGTCATAGCATTTATTTTTTTCCCTAGTCGCTTGGCTTAAGCCGGAAAAAAACAAACATACATTATATCAATCTTGACAGATTTTCCATCCGTCTATACAAATCTGGCCTTGTGGCTAATGCGCATACTAGATATAATACTCTGAGTAATCAAGGGCTAACATAGTGAGAGCAAGTAATGTTTTTAGCACTCAATATCAGGGTCTGTTCTGAACTTGGATCATCCCTTCTTCCCGCTCCTCACATTTAAAAGAGCTGTTGCAGCTATATACCAAACTGTCTGTACAGACTGGGGCCGAAAAGGAACTATTTCTTATTTAGAGCTTCGTTCAAGCTATGGCTAAGCCGCCAATAGAAACATC
The DNA here is from genome assembly GCA_030558065.1 of Geotrichum phurueaensis. Classification (NCBI taxonomy): domain Eukaryota; kingdom Fungi; phylum Ascomycota; class Dipodascomycetes; order Dipodascales; family Dipodascaceae; genus Geotrichum; species Geotrichum phurueaensis. The sequence goes on from JAJMRT010000143.1 coordinate 9,295, forward strand.
TAGAATTTTCTCACTTTCATGAAATACATGTATATTGTGGTTTCAAAGGTCTTAAAAGCTGATAGGCCTGCAAAAGATCATCATAATGCCTATAGGTAGTGAAATTTAGATCTTCAAACGCATCCTGTATTTACACACGTAAGCAAATACCTACTGCGAATATTCTTCATGTGGGAGCGCTAAATATAATGGTTGGAATCCTTGCTGGATATTGCCTGGGCTATTGCGCTCTGCCGGGAGTGGCTGGGAGTAAAAGTCAATATCTGTAATGCAAAGGAAATCGTTTTGCCTGCTTGTGGTTTGCTTATAGTGCCTAGGGAGGTTGGCGTCGTCGGGTAGTCATGGCGACAACATGTAGTCTAGAAATATTGTATAAGCCAGGCAAATAGGGGTGATCGAATCCCAGCAGCTGAAACCGTTTTGTAAAAAAAAATTTTCAGCCCATGCACTGCTGCAAGACCATCTTGGAAATACAACATCAAGACAAATCGAGGACTGTCTCATTGAACCAGTATTGTGATAATTACCATTTAGCGTAGCCTAGGCAACGCCACTTTTGCTACTATTTTATCGCTGATATTCTAAAGCTTTTTTGACTTGCGAGTATCCGCGAGTTATTGGCAAACCAGTTCTCATTTGAATATAAAACATGAATTAATTTTCTATAATTATTTAATAGAACTATCTAATGTCTATATGATAATGTAGTTTTATTGTTCAAGATGTCTATTTGATAACCTAAAATCGGCAACTCTTTTTATTGTGCAAAAAAATAAAAGGAAGTTAAGGCAGGAATTTGGGACAAACCAGTCTGGTTCCGAAATGTCATGGAACACTTGAACCGCCTAATTTTTTTCAGAAAAAATATCTATATACAATTAGTAGTATATTTACATATACTGAGATTTTTCCCCAGAAAAAAAAGCTCACTAGGGGTTGGCGGCTTTGAGCTTGGTCTGTCAATGGATCCAGGTTGTCTTTCTTATGCACATACAGCGTATTTTTGTGTGACATTATTAGTACGTATGTACCATGGCCTATGGGCTACATGGGATGGTTTCATGCATGACCGTGGCTTGGGCCTAGTGACTATATATATCTCGGGTCGGGTAAAAAAATAAGTCGTACATGTTGATGATCAATGATCAGCGGTTAGTCAAGATAGGTCGTGTTAATCACTTCCTTATAAAACTTCAAAGTTCAACCATACTAAGCTTGAGAAACTAAGTTCATAAATGCACATAAAACTGCAGACCAAACTAGTAATTTTTGCAGCTTGCTCACATTTACAATCCTGATTCTCCGTTGGTTTACTTGCAACTCATGCTAAGATTTTACTGCCTTTGGTTGGTAACTTTAAAATTGGCCGTAAGGCCTTAAGGATTGCTCCTTAGCTTAAGTAACAGTTTTTGCTATAATATTGTAATCTAAGTTGAGCTGCAAACCTATATTCAAAGAGCGAATGCGCCAAAAGTAATGTAGTAGAACGTCGTGATGCTCCATTTCAGTCTGTGACAACACTTTCGTGAGGCCAGTTTGGCTTAGTAGCAGTTGTGTTTTAAGTTATAAAATACGACATATAGTATAGTTATTTGAATGATTATTACCAAGTATGAGCTGTTTGTAAAGTATCACTCAGCAAATTTAAAATTTTTTGGAAAAGTAAAAAGGAAACTTGGCTAAATACTAATGATATGGGATAGTAAACTTGGAACCAAAAATGTTAGAATCTAAAAGTTATTAAACTGGGATCCAAACCCAATATCTGCTACTGCCATTGCAACATACTGGGGCTGTGTGACCAAGTAGTTAAGTGCAGGTATTACTGGACAATCTAGAGAGTTTCGATACTTTCCCCAAGCCAAATATTTTTTCTGAATCGTGGCCTCAGTACAAGAAAATTTCTACTATTAGAGAAAATTCTTTCTCCAATAGGAATGAAAAAAAAGTTTGCACAGTATACAACAGCACCGGTCAGAATCAAATGGCGTAATAGCAGTGATAGCAGTCTCAGAAAAGTGCACCAAAAGTTTCAGACTTTTCTACTTTGCTTAAGACGAATTATAGCCATATTGACATTGAACTTTTGCAGCTCATAGAAAAAAATCGGGCTTTTCCTAAAATTTGCGCTACTAATACGCGTGCTATAAAATAGACCCAAACTTAAGTAAGCATAATCTCATTTCAACATAGGATTGCCTCAAGACACTTAAATTGATATTACATACACACGCGTTATGTAATATTTGTGCATTTTCCGAATTTTCTGCTTTCTTTTGCGGCTTTCAGGTTTACGTTGTTACGTTGGTCTTCCTAAAACTATGAATGAGGCAAAATTCATGATTAACCATTTATTTTTTACAGACCAATTATTATGTTTAATGTACGTATTCTACTGTTGAATTTATTATTCGAATGCTATCTGCAGGTGTCAATGATAGACAGTGTTTACAGATATTATTGTGCCTGCTTCCCGTTTCATAAATTTCCATGCTCACTACTATTAGCTTTATGTAGGCTAAGTATTTTTTTGACGTTTCTGTTTGACATGTGCATACAACAAACTACGACATCTCAGACAGGAATTTCAATAACCACACTCTTTCAAATGTTGTCCACTTCTTAAAGTCCAATCTACTCTACTACAAGTTAAAAAAAATAATAATACTGAAGTTAGTTACATCAATGTTCAAAAAGGACCTTCTACTACATTAAATGGCTAGTCGTGCTCCATAGGCTAAAAAAAAGCATAAAAATACAAATCATGTTCATTCTAATAATCATCGCTTTCTATCTTTAAAAGTTTTATGTAAACTTTTCATAACGTGTAAGTATGTATACTATCAATAGTTTGAAGACCCAGTAGTTGAGTAGGGCCATTTTTATCCCAAAAAAGGTGATGTGCATATATTGGTGATGATCTCATAAGACTTGAACTATGCTATGGCAAGATAACATAGTTTTGAAAACAATTCAAATGATTACGCTGAACAAATCAATTTTTGTTGAAACTTTGAAAACAAAATCATTTTTAGTAGGTATTACCTTCTAGAGCTTACGTATATATATTTTAGTAGTCATTATTAAAGATGGATATTGGTACTTCAAAGTGCATAAATTGGCTATCAGCTAATGACAGTGTACATTAGTTTCCTTGTATCAAAATTTGCCGTGTTTATTTGTGTGTGAATGTGTGTGCAATGTCATAAGCTCTGTTTCTACATATAAGAATTTCAAAAATTTAAAATCTTCTAAATTCCCATACCTCAATAATCCTTTGCTTAAGTTGAAAAAGTTTGTTTTTATTGAAGTTGGCAAGACTAATTTCTTAAACCTCCTACCAGAATAGTAGCTTGAATTGGTAGTCATAATATTGAGTTTGAAGATTCAAGATTAACTTTTTTGGCTAAGTTTCATAAAATTTAGATGTGCCATTATATTACATTAACTATATACTTTTTCCAAGCTTTGCGTGAAAAGTCTAGATTTTTAAATGACAGCATGTTGTATGAGATAACATTTTTGCTTAAAAAAATAAACAGTTAGTAAATCAGATCTTAACTTGTGAGTCATGACATGTTTATTTGTTTATATTTTATTATGCGTTTGAAAATGGAAATTGGCTATACCATCTCAGTATCAATTTCAAATCAACTTACATGTCTAAATTGACCTTATAATAATCATTATAGATAACTTATATTTTATAACACACCAATACTTACAAAGTAAAAGTTATAAACAAATTGATCCTCAAGCTATGTTGAAAGTATATCGGCACAATATTAGTGTATCGATGTACTATGTTTTATAAAGCCAATCCAAACCTATCTAATTCAAAAATTAGATCTACCTCGGCATTTAAATTGGCGTTTGCAAAACCATTAGGTCCAAAGCTTTTCAGTATAAGAATGAATTTTTTACTTCTCTTATTTTTGTTGTCAACTCATTACATATTTGAAAGTATAATTAGTTTTACACTCTATGATATGTATAACCATCATAATGAAACAGACTATTATCTACTACTTTTTCAAAAGTTTACCACAAATTCTTTTGACACTTAAATGTTTACCGACTAACTGGATTTCAAACTAGTGTATGGTGCTTTTAATTCAACTTGAATGCTAACTTTTTACTGAAAACTGTTATCCTTTTTTTTTTTTTTTCTTTTTACCAAAACTGACTACATTACGCAATTCTTAAAATTCTTATTAAAATGCGCAAGGTCTGTATAATTACAAGTAGAGTTGGTAGAACTACGAGTTGGTGGCTGGTTGATATGGAACCAGGAATCCGACTCTTAAGATTCTAGATTTGTAAAACAAATTTAAGATTTTTGCTACATGGTTTGGTATATAGTTTTAATGAGCTCCAAATAATTAAACTTTAAAAGAATAAATTATAAATTTCAATTAATTATTTGGATATACAGAACCTATGTAACGGTAAACAAGCTAACAAAGCTTTGTGGTAATTATTGATTCAACTACTTTTCTTCCAATTTGCACTATTTTGATACATTTCAGGCTAGACTCATTTATGATATCAGTGATTAATTTTTTTTCAAACATACAATACACTGAGCTTTGCAGGTAAATAGATCAAGTTTGGGCATTACCGAGTTTATGAATTATCACTTAGCATTCAGTAACTTCAAATTATTAAAAAGTCACGTGAATCATGTTAAACCGGAAACTGTGGAAAAATGAATCTCCCTGGGTTTTTTAAAACTTTAGAAATTTATAAAACATGAAGCTGGAAATGAGAGATAAGCAATTTACAGATATATTTAATCAATTAATATAAATACCCGTCAGTTTTTATTTTTTAATATTGCTTTTATTTTATGCTCTATCACGAATAAAAAGGTTGGGCAAAAAAATTTCAATTTTGTATCGCCTATATTTGAATCAATTATTAAAACTTTTTTTTTATTAAACATAAAATAAATACTTTCCAAACCATATTTACAAAAATAAAAGAAGACTTTAAAGCTGTCATGAATTTTCACACAATGCATACGTATGCAGCTCTACTGAACAAATATTATGAGCCTAGTTTAACAATAAAAATTATGTATTCAAAAAGTGTCTTATTCACAGATATCTTTTGTTGTTTTCTAGCTATGGATTCATACATTACCGCTCCCTGACTTGTTGAAGTTAGCACAAGCGCAACAGAGTTCTAGTCTACAAGAAGAAGAGGCGTTTTCTTTTTGATACGGGAGAGACACGACGAAGAACCAAAATGAGAGATTACGGACATGTGCTCAAGTATGTTTATTCTTTGAAAAATTTAGATATACAGCGTTGATGGCTGTAAATCCATCTCTTTTTCTTGACTCTACTTTAATTGAAGCTAGAATCATTAAATTAACTCTTTAATGAGGTTTCCATTTGCTTCTGTATCTCAAATGTATTTCTAGTGAGGTTCACAAAGACACTCAAGTCAGGTCCAGAGTTAACACACTAAAAAAAAGGTTCATTCAGTTCGCCATTTGAGAGCTAGAAAATTGCAAGTCTTCTAAGATAGACTTGATAATGTATTATAGAGAATGGGTATTAGCTCAAAGCTTTGTATTGCAAATTAACAACAAGTACAAGCTAATCAAGATTGTAAACAAACCGAAGTTCAGGTGTTAACGGCTGGTAGCTAGATGCACCCAATGGTATAAACCTCGGTAGCAAGTACTGTAGTCACCGCAAATAGTGATAGCTATCAGTGTTTGAAATTCTTTTTATTTGAAAAATCAACACGAACAAGGAAACAACAATAACAACAACGACAAGAAGAAAAAGAAGAAGAAGAAGAAGAAGAAAAAACAGGTTTGCTTCTGTCGGAGAAACCCTAGTGTCCCGACATAAAACCAACTTTAGACTTATGCTTTAGTATAAACAAAAGTCAAGTTATAACAACTTTTTGGGAATAGATCCGATTGTATTCTGAAATTTGACGCCCAAAACCCCAGCTGAAACCTGGGCAGAGAATTTATGTCATGTCATATATTATTGATATATATATATCGTATGATAGTTAGTGATTAGGTCTTAAACCTTAGGTTTAGGCGGGCTGCATTTGCGTATTCAGTGGGAGCGTCAGCTTTTCAATCATTTTTTGTTTTTCCAACCAGCCACCCAAATTCAAAAACGGTGTATTGCAGCAACATTTTTTTTTTTTACAATCAAAAATTCAAAAATCCATATATATAGATGTGGCTCCATTACCTGGAGTAAAACCTGCTGATATAGATCTAGTGACTTGATGGATTAACCTCTCGAGCCAGATGCTTACACGCTATATTCAGGTACTTCTTGGAGTTACCTGTAGGCTGAAACAAATGTAGCGCATGGCGTTTTTCAAGCAGACACTATGCTAACCCTGACAATATAGCAGTCGACGATTAGTGAAATACATTTGCCTTTTTACTTGAAAGTTAGATACACGATTAGTTAACCAAGTTTAACGTCTGAAAATAACCTGACTTAATGAGACCATACTATATGGCTAGAAAAAATATTTTATGGTGCTGATATATAGTTTGATTATGGTGTTGATAAGACCATATTTTCAAAGTCTATATTATTTTTTTAAAATCAATAATCAGAGAACTTTGTATAACGGGCACACGAATTGAGAATGCCTCAATCTTACCCGGCATATTCTATATCGTTTTTGTATGGTTTCTTTACGCATCAAACTACGCCAGCCGTGAGTTATGCTTGATGTGACTATGTTCAAATGATGACTGCAATTTTTATTTAGTGTGGTACGGTTGAATATTGGTTACTTATGTATATGGTATAGCGACACTCAAGACTGATAGCCTGATAAAACCCTGATATAAAGCAAGTAGTGCTACAAAAAACTGGCAGGGTTCGACCTGCTAAATCTGTATTTGTCACTCAGTCAACTGTGCTAGCTTAAAGCAGAATATCTCCAATGTAAACAATAATAGCCAATATTTTGAGCCCACAATCATATCTCTAGTGATTTATACATCTTTCTGAAAAACTTGGGTGGGAATATTTACCAGCTAACTTAGATAGCTGATCTTAAAATGAAGTATTTAATGGTTTATAAAAGCACTAGTGTTAAGGAAGGCCATCTTGAAAAGATCGGGTCTAATTGAGAACAGGACTTCTACGAAACGTCTTTGTATATTCCCTTGTTATTTGATACATTAACTTTAGATTTATAAAAAATAGTCAGAAGGTTTACCTAAAAGAGTCAAATGAAAGAATATTGAAAAAAATGGCTAATTACTATCATCCTCAAGACTCTTACAAAAGTCTCAAACTTTCATTTTTGGCTAGTCTTACTCTTGTAGGTATACCAAAGTATATCGGCATTTTAAGATAGTGTCAATAAGTTTTCTTTTTTATTGTATATATACATGAAAGCAGCTGGTCTGCTTTGTATAACAAAAAGTTTTTGTAGGAACTTTTTTTTACTGTTTTTTTTTTTTTTTTTCAATTAGTTCATGTTTGCGGCTTATGCTTTCCATTGAAAGAGACTATGTAATTCAAGCCTTTAATAGTCTAAGCCCAGTCTCAGACTTCCATCTGCTCGCTTTTTTTTTTTTTTTTTTTTTTGACAAATGTGTTAGCTTCATGAAGTTAATTGCACAAGCTTCCGCATACGTCGCTCTATACAATCCAGATCATTCTGCTATTAGAGCCATATTGTGGTCTATCTAGTCTCTACTGACCCAAGATTTACAACCGAGGAATGCAGCACCATATTCGCATATTTTTTTTTTTTGACCGCTTGAAATTAGCTTGTTAAGTTTACTGGAGGTCTTTACAGCACATGCTATAAATTTATCGGTATCAAATGTTGCATTTTAAAATATAAACCCCGTTAGAAATTGTTAGTCTTTTTAATATAAAAATGGTGAACAGCACAGATAATACTTGAAATGTCAGCAATAGCTATTTTATGTTCAAGTTTTCATGTCGTAATGTACGCTTACCTTAAAGTAAACAAGACTTAGATATTATACCTAGTATTTTACAATTAAAGTTCTATAGACCAGGTACTAAATCAAAAATTCAAACTTTAGAGCTTGAATCTCAACCGTTAAAACTTAAATATCAAAAATTAAAGGTCAAACTTTGAAAGTCATATCTTAAGCGTCAAAATCCAAAAGTTGAAACTCAAAATGTTCAACCAGGGGTTTATCAAAAAATTTTGAACCCAAGCGGTATAGTCTAACTAATAAATGGTTTTTTGAGAGTCTCGAAAAAAGAGCTCCGGGTATCTAGGCTCTTTCAAAGTACAGCTGGACTAACAGTTATCACCGGCTATTTTCAAAGACGATGATTCTGTTTTTTGTGATGGCTGATATTCTACATATTTAATTGATAGAAAACCTTTACATGAAAAGTATACTTTTGAATAATGACTGTTTTTTGATTCAATACAATTTGATGTATATTTATGTAAACTACAATGAACGGCCAATAGGCAAAAAGAAAGAATAATGAAAACGGCAAATTACCGATTGTTGGCTTAGGCAAACGACAAGCTAAGAGGAGTTTGAAGTTGCTGGGTGTGACGCTTGGGTGTGGGCTCAAATTCCAAGACCATGCAAAAAACGTCATCTCCAAAGCTAAGAAAGTGATGGGAATGGAAATCTTGGTGGCGAATACAAAGGTATCTTCTATTAGACAATGTAACCACTTTACATCTCATGTGTGCGGCCAATATTTGGCTATGATAGTTTGGGTTGGTACTACAAACCAACAGTTCAGTGAAAAGATGGAATTGAAAAAGTTTAGAACATTGCTTTACGCAAGATTTTAGGAGCATTTAAGTCTGCGCTGGTCAAGGCAATGCAACGGGACGCCAAAATTCTGCCAGTTGACATACAAATAAAAAGAAAAGCCCTCGATCAACTGGCTATCAAAACCTTTTGAGCTGTAGGTCTGAGAAATCCCTGATGGAAACTTTTCAATCACAAAAAGCCGGCAGAGGGCGACCTTGAAAGTTGTTTGCAAGAGTCAAGTATATAAAAAATAAATAGTGTTGATGACGACAAGTATTGGAGCAAGCGTCCATCGTGGAAGAAACCAAAATATGATTGCGATAAGAAATTACACGATTCTTTGCAAAAACTGAGAAGCACTTTGCATGTGGCTTCGTGTAATGAATAGCAATTAGACTACGAGAAACAAGGTGAAACCTGCCAATATTACTCCACCACTCAAAGGGAACTGTATGAAGGAAATTACTCGAACTCATTGAAACCTTTCATGAGTACCGTGCTTCGTCATACCTTGAGCAAGCTGTTGATCACCAAAGATGTAAGCAACAAGAATGGAAAGATCAAACAGGAAAAAAAATGAAAACTAATTAGCGTCGTGTAATAAATAAAAAATAAGTAAAAATAAAAATAAAAATAAATTGAAAAAAAATAGTAATAAAAGAAAAACAACAAGCAAGGTTCCATTTAAATTGATAGAACAACTATCAAAAATAAAGAGAGCAGGTAGGGTAAATGAGAACAGTAGATTTTCACAACATGATACCCAGTAACTAGCATAGGCTAGACAATATTGGCACACAGGCAGAGATAGGGTAAAAAAAATTTCACTAGCTCAGAGAGAGAGAGAGATCCAGGCGCTCAAGAGATCTAGAAGAACAGACAACACTAGGTACCATTGCAGGAAAGTCAGAAAAAACAATACCAGTAGAAGACTTAAATAGGGCAATTACAGCAGAAGGTATACCAGTATCAAACAAGGGAGGGAAATAATAACTCAAAGAAGTCGATATCTTAGGAACAGCGACAGAAGACCCACCAGTGCCAAGAGAGACTGAGACAAAAATGAGACTAGACTGAGACAAGAGTGAGACAAGAGTGAGGCAAAACTGAGGCGAAATTGAGACGAGCCCTTTAAAATCTACACCAGGAAAGAGACTTTCACTAAACAAAAAAAACATTTGCAGACTCGACAACCCGACCATTTCTTGTCAAACACGATAAACTTTGCAATTTAGATTGTAGCAAAAAAATAAACAGTTTTCACAGTAAAAGAGTCAATGGATCAAACATGGTTTGACGGCGCTCGCGCGGAATACCAACATGAGCAGAGCTTCTAAACCCACGGGTTGCCCTAACATCAGGAGCAACGCCATTTCAAGCCGTGTCATCATGAGCAAATATTGAATCTTACCAGAAGAGTGCAATTGAGACATTCCACATTGCCATTCTGCTGAGGTTGGTTGGTATAGAATAGTGAACTTGTGGTCAACGCCCACAGTTATTACTCGGCAAAAAAATGGAAACTGTTGCTGCGAACTTTCAGGATTTTAAACGCTTGGCTAGAAAATGCAGCCTCAGCACCAAGGGGGAACTGGCCTAATAAATCTTGAGTACCTCGCACTTCTTTGTCACTAGGCCAATCTGGGCAAAACAAGAATAGACGTCGGTAAAGGTGACAAAATAAAAGAAAAGTTGTCAGTGTTGAAAATATTCTTGGAACCACTGATGTCGTTTTGAGGAGCTCAAGCGGACGAGAGGCTCGAATTTCTAAAACAAAAAGTCTTTATTATAAACATCTCTTAAGCACAAACGACACAGGAGGGCTGGAAACAAGTTGCTGCTATGGAGTGCAGCTAATAAACACCTGGTATCAAATTAAGCAGCATAGAGCCTTTATTTGTTAAGAGAAAATAAAAAAAAAACATCTGGGGTACTGGGTGTGAAAAAAAAGTAAAAAAGAAAACGGCTTTTTTGAGAGATAAATATTTTCATTCTTAATGTTTGACCCTTCCACTGTTATTTGGCCACACACATATATATACATCTTCGTTTACTACAGTAGTCATTCATTACATTAATTTTATACAAACACCAAAAAAATGAAAATGAAAACACAAAATTGTTAGAACTTTCTACTGATTAACCGCTTATTTTTTTTTTTTTAGCAGCGGCTATATTGTTCAAAGCAGAACCGTGCGTGAACCACTTAAGCTGCTCACTGTTGTAGATGTGAGAAAGCTTATTCTTCCAGGCATGACCCTCTTTAGGGGTAACAACGACGGGCTTACCAGGGGCAAGCTACTTGAGGCCAAGAAGAAAGATCTTGTCGGCGAGGTTAATCATGTCGTAGTCGTCAGGGTAGATAAAGTTAAAGTGAAAAGACCCTGCTTTTTTCAGTTTTCTTCTGTCAGAAGGGGTCACCTGCCCCAGCTTGAAATACGCGCTTACACCACTACTCTTCAGTCTCGTACCCACTCATACCGACAAATGGTTTTGAAATTTAAGTCTTTTTGTTTGTATTTTATTTGTAACTTTTTGATATAAGGACAATAAATTTATTACCTATCTATATATTTATTATTAGTATTAATATTGGTTTATTCCAAATCCTCTAATAACAACTGTTTTTTAGATAACTTTTGACATAACATTATAATTTTGCTTACAATTAAAAAAAATAATAAATTTTTTTCATCATTTCAAAAAAAAATAAAAGTGATGCCTTACAGGGGTACAAAATGACATTGAACATAGAACTCCTTCTCTGGACAAATATCTTGTTTGTCAGCGTGAACAAAAAAAACAATTTAGTTTGTCAAATCAATATTTTTATTTGTAAAGGTTAAACTGGATAAGTATTAAATGAGAACTAAACTCATCTGACAAGTTTGTAAAGACATTGTAAACAGGCTAAAAAGCCTATCAGCCAAATTCGAACAAGCTTCTGTTAATTTTATTTCATTTAAACAATCCATACTTGTAGTCTCTATCCAGGAAATTGAAGTTGAAAAAGTACTGGTAACCAAATTCTTTGTTATTTTTGATTTTGATAGTTTTTAACTCGTCATGAAGAAAAACAAAATCTAAATTAGGCAGTTCAAATACAGTCAATTCTCATGTTTTAAAATAAAAAGAGATACACCTAACCGCTACCATTTCACAAATTCACTATTCAAAAGATATGGGATTGTTATTCAAACCAAAAATTTAACATCAAAATTTATCAAGCAACAAAACGAAAATATCACATCAACATAACTAGTTAATATTCTTGACAATAGCAAAGAAGAGATATCACATGTTTGTGGTGATATTTTCTAATGTCATATTTAAAGTGGTAATTATCACACCCTAAATTCAACTTATGTAGATAAAAAGTTCTTTAGCGATTTTGAACTTCAAGGACCAAAAAATTGAAAAAGCTGGCGTTTACTTACGTGTCAGAAGGTCTCTCACTATAAAATCACAAATTAAGATTCCAGATTTTAAAAGAAATAATCAGTAGTAGTGATTAATGAAAACTTTGCCCAAAAAGAAAGTTGAAATGAAACAACCACCAACTATAAGATTAAAAAAGCTTTTATGATGCAACAATGCAAACTTTCTAAGAAACTTCATGAATGGCTTTTTTCTTTTTATATTTTTAACAAAAGTTTAATTGCTTTTGCACTTTACTGCCGGTATATACGTGGCCAATTGAAACTATTTCACAGTTTTAAATTGGTGAGAAAAAAATAGCAATGAAGCTGCCCAGACACAAATTATAAAAGTAGGATCATAAAACTGCGTGACTTCAATAATTTTAGTAAGATGGACAGCTAAAAGTTTTCCAAAACACACTTCAAGTTGAAGCTATGTGCAACGTAATTATATTTTTTTTTCTAAAAAGTTTTTCTGCTTGATAATTGCTTTACTGAAACAATACCTAGATAGCTCAATTATTTGGCAGATAATATTAAAGGGCAACCGTGAGATTTTTGACCTTTAAAAAAGTTCTGTATGGAAAGAAAGCCCCGGCTTTTGAATCATTTATATTCTAGTTTATTAACCTGGGCAAGTAGTTATAAGGGGCAAACATATTATGAAAAAAAAATTATACTGTTTAAATGCAAGTAACTAACAGATTAAAAATTTTTTAATTTATAATATTGGTTTTCACATGCTATTTTTGTTGGCACAAAGTTCTTTGGTAACGTCTTAAATATCACTTAGCTACATGATTTTTAATGGGGAAGTAGAATTTACCACTCATCCTATGGAAAACTTTTAAGGCCAAGCTAAATCTTATCTATGCATACATTTCAATATAAAGCTTGCAGATCTATTTATTAAAAAAATAATATGTAGTAATTACCTTGTATAAAAAGTTGTATTCCTAGAGCTTTTTGGAAAGTCTGAAAATATTTGATAATCAATAAGTAAATTATATGCTTTTCTTTACCCAGTGAGCTAAAATCAAAATGTTATGGCAGCTTGAATGGCTTAAGCAAGACAATAAACATCAAGTTTACTGATAAGTCTTATCAGATATAAAAATGTATTAGCCTTTCACTACCCGATTTTAAAAAAAGCTACAATTTAGTCATGTATCGTTGATATTTTAAAAGATCAATGGCTACGCCAATTAAACAACCATGAAAGTATTATTGAAGTTCTGGCTGAGTGCTGCTACTCTCTCGATGAAAATAATTTTAATACTTGAGCACTACAGATATACCCGCAAATTTATTCAGCTTAAAATAAGACACCCAAAGGAGGAATTAACCAATATAGTCTGGGATTCATTAATTCTCAGCAAGAATAAACACTTCACCAATTTGGGATACTTTAAATTAACTACCTTTAATATTATCTCTTGTTGAATCTTAAAAGTTTAAAGCTTAACCAAACAAGACTTGAACTGCAAATATATTTCGGAAATTCACACAAATGAAAAAAAAAAAATCCGAAAATATTATAGAGTAAATATTGAGTTCTGAGTTATATCCGTACCAACAACATAGATTTTAAACCTGATAAAGTCTAACTTGGCTGTAATGTAACAGTATCCCTCTAATACCTCTAATCTTCCCACGGTAATTATATATCGAGAAAACATTGAGCTTACCCGGGTTTGAAAATACTTGCAGTGATATTCAAGCCTTACATGCAGAAATCTAGGATAGCCGGATTTCTTCCACTGGGAAAGTCATTGTGAGGGAGTTGGTGATTTTATTTAAACGGGCCAGGGTTTTAACCAATTTTTTTGTAAACAAAAGTGGTGCTCGTGCAAACCCTGCCTGGGGCGCCGTTTCCTGCACAGAATTTCCTGTTTATCAACTGGTGGCCTACCTAGTAGTGTAGGCAATTATCTTTTCCATTTCATCGTTAAAGTTTACAAGGCGTATGTTGTGTGGCGAGCTTTCGGTTCGAGACCAAATGTTTCTGGAGGCGGTATTGCTATTTGTGGTTCTGTTTTACCGTCTCAAATCATTGAAGAGTGAAACCATTTTTTTTTCTCAACCAAGTTTATTTGGTTTCGTAGACATTCAAATTTTAAGAGAAAGCCTAAAACACTTCTATGTTTCACTTGTTGTACATATCAAAACAAAACATATTTTAAAGAGATGAAGCAGTTCTTGACACATTTTTTCACCCGCTCACTTTAGTATACGATTTGAAGAAAGAAAATCAGAGGAGTAATATCAAAAAATAACTTTCTATTGTATTCTGGATTAAAAAAAAATACGTAGTAATATGTTTCTATTGTTCCTTCAGCCAAACCTTCCGTTATATTCCGTAAATGTTTAATAACACTAGCTTACCTCTCACCGACTGCCGGCCGAAAAAAATCGGAAAAAAAAGAAAATATTAACTGACGAGCTAGAGCTTTCCTTAAATATAATTGTGCAACAGTATAACGATTTCTACAGCATTTGAGCTGAAGAATTTAAATAGAAAATTTTGACATCTCATATATCAAATCATGAAAGTTAGATTTCCAAAAAGTTTTGTTATTTTGATATTTGCCGCAACATTAAAGGCTTGAATTGATTAGACTTTTGCCGTACATGTCGCACGGAAACCTTACTCTAGCTATAATTTCACGATCATGTTTTTTAGGATATTGTAAGTGGGAACAAAGAGTAAATGCAACGCCGTGTGTAGTTGACTGATTAGTAGCTACAAAACTCGGGAGAACATATACATTTAACCTTTAAGAGTTTGAACCTCAGGTTTTAAAAGAGCCGCTAAAAAAATCCCTTTTATAACAGCCTTTAATTGTAGCATAAGTATGAGACTAAGGGTGAATCTGGGGAAGAAGCTTGAATATCTAGACTGCAGCCCAAACTCAGCTGTATATCCAGCTTTGACCAAGTGAAAAAAATATTGATTTAGTAATGTATGTTGTAATATAAATAATATAGCAGATATCAATATCATTATTGACGACACTTCAACCTTGCCGTAACAACAAAATGCTGACGATTTCTATTTTTTTTTTTGCAGAAGTTTCATCCGAGAAAGATTCATAGAATGCTATTGGCCAAAATAAAATTGTTTTTTGGTTAAATAATATTATATTTTTACCAAGAATACTCCGGCTACATTACATAGGCTTGGCCGAAAACTAAGCTAGTTTTTCTTGCAAAATCTATGATGTGTTGATCTGATTTACTTACAACTGACTGCCAAGGATATGTGCTTAAAAATTAAAAAAAAAAAAAATCGTTAGGATTAAGTTGATCTCCACTTAGCATTTAATTTCTACCGGTGAGATTTTCAGATCCATGTAAATCTACAAAAAAAGGTAAAAGTGCTATGGCGTTTTGGAAGTTTTCCTGGGCAGAGATGTGATGGGTTTTAGCTAGGAGGTTTGATAACGTAATCCATTTGCAGGATAAAGTGCAGACAAAAAGCTTGAGTTACCCCTAACCTCAAGAGTTTTTCCTCACAGTCTTATCCCGGAAAATTAAAAAAAAAAAATACGTATACAAGTATATATATTTAATTCAACCGGAACAGACACATACATTCAGAAAAGTCACCAACTGGAACTTATATACCGGCAAGATGATCCTGTGACCATCCTTTTTATCCTCGGGGTTTATTTTCGTTAATAACTCCAGACGGCTGTATGTATAAGGCTTTCGGCATTTTGACACCAGGGACAGGATGTTCGGGAGCTAAAACAAGAATATCTGGGGTAAAATTTGGGGTAATGAAGTGAAAGAAGTTAAACATTAGATGATTGTCAAATTCCTAGAAAAATGATTCATTTTAAAAACACTCAGCAATGCCTATCAAAAGCCTAGGTGGTGACGTGGAGTTGTATATAAAAAACATTCGCAAAGTGAGTTTGGACTTAGCCTTGACAGGACTAGAATGATACTACTATAAAGAAAAAAAAAGTTAATCCGAAATATTGAAAAAAAAAAAAAAAAAAAAAAGAGACGGCCAAACGACAATAATTTTTTTTTCTAAATTCTTAGTATGTACACTTTAATTCCTAAAATAATTGGGCCAAAAGTACCACCCACGAAAACTTTCTCAAGAATTTGAATGACATCTCCAGTCTTGAGGTGCCTTCCCCACAAAAACCTTGGATACTGGTTTTTATTACCCGTTTTTCTAATCTTTTTGTTTACTTTTATTTCCAACTCAAATGTTCCGTTTCTAGTTTGAATCCCCAGAATTTCTACCATCTGAATTCCCTGTGCTACTGTAAAAATTGTTATAAATAATCAGACTTTTCCCTTTAAATTTAAGCTTATCTTTTTTTATTCTTACTTCCCATCTCTTCTACATCAAAAATATTCATCATATGTATAAAAAATGGTTGCCTCTGGTGATACTTCAGGCCCTCTTGCCTCCAAGAGAGATGTCCTCGTCAAGTCAAAGGGAATAAAAGCTATTCTCGAAAATAGCAGAGTTTTTTTCATTGCTGTCTTTGCATCTCTTGGTGGCCTCGTTTATGGTTACAACCAAGGCATGTTCGGTCAAATTCTTTCGATGCATGCTTTCGGTGAAACAATCGCTTATGAATCTATTTCCAATACTACCACTCGTGGTCTACTTACCGCCATCCTCGAACTTGGTGCCTGGATTGGTTCTCTTGCAAACGGTTATTTTGCTGACAAGCTAGGCAGAAAATATTCTGTGGATATTGCCGTTATTGTTTTCTGCGCTGGTGTTGTTATTCAAGCCTGCGCTAAGAACAAAGATTACATTCTCGGAGGTAGATTTGTCACAGGTATCGGTGTGGGTGCCTTGTCCATGCTTGTTCCTCTTTACAACGCCGAGCTAGCTCCTCCCGAGATTAGAGGTGGTATGGTTGTTCTTCAGCAACTGTCTATTACCTTTGGTATCATGGTCTCATACTGGATTGGTTATGGTACTAATTATATTGGTGGTACTGGTGAAGGTCAAAGCAACGCTGCTTGGCTTATTCCCATTTGCATCCAAATTTTTCCCGCTGTTCTCCTCGCTGTGGGTATTCTTTTTATGCCCCAGTCTCCTCGTTGGCTCATGAACCAGGGTAGACATGAAGAGTGTCTTGAGACTATTGCCAAGCTTAGAGGTCTTCCTGCAGACTCAGAAATTGTTTCTTTAGAGTATTTAGAAATTAAGGCCCAGTACTTATTCGACGAGGAAACCAAGGCTGAGCTTTATCCTGATTGTCTTGATGGCTCAACCAAGTCAAATTTTAAGCTTTTCTTTAAATCTTATGCCACCCTTTTTAAAGGTGCAACTTTCAAGAGAACTACTGTCGCAATCATGATCATGACCTTCCAACAGTGGTCTGGTATCAATGGTATTCTCTACTATGCTCCCTTCATTTTCAAGGATCTTGGACTCTCTGGTAACACTACTTCTCTGCTTGCCTCTGGTGTGGTCGGAGTTGTAATGTTTGTTGCTACTGCTCCTGCTGTTATTTTTATTGACAAGCTCGGCCGTCGCCCCCTCCTGATTGCCGGTGCCATTGGTATGGCGCTTTCTCATTTCATTGTTGCTGGTATTCTTGGTGGTTATCAGGGTGTAATTGACCAACATAAAGCTGCAGCCTGGATTGCTGTTTTCTTTATCTGGGTCTTTGTTGTTCATTTCGGTTACTCCTGGGGTGGTGGTGCTTGGGTTCTTATCTCAGAAGTTTTCCCTCTAGGTCTTAGAGCCAAGGGTGTTGCCATCGGCGCTTCGTTTAACTGGCTTAACAACTTTGCTGTCGCCATGGCCACTCCCGACATGATTGCTACTATGAAATACGGTGCTTATATCTTTTTCGGTATTCTCTGTATTCTAGGTGCCGCCTATGTCATCTTCTTCGTTCCCGAAACCAAGGGTAGATCTCTCGAAGAGATGGATGTGCTTTTTAAAGATGAATCTGGCCAGGGTCAGCGCGACATCGAGCGTATGAAGCGTATTTGGAGCGAACTTGGTCTTCTTGGTGATTCTATTCCTAATGCTGTCGAAAAGGAGGCTTTCAACGCGGTTAGCGAAGATGCCCATGTTGAAAAGGTTTAAACTTTTTTGTTTTTTGTTTCCATTTGATTCATTTTTATTTGTAATTCTTTTTACGATTTCACGTTTACATGATATATATCTATTCATAATAGCCCACGCACAGCGTTTGGTTCTGATGTTTCGTTGTTTGGTAGTTCAACTTTAATAAATTTTAAATTATGACTTCAAGAGTTTTCTTTTCTAGACCATTTGATTTCTAAACTCCAGTTTTTTCTTCTCACACGCCACAATTTTTTTCTGACACCAGCAAGCTCGATCAACAATGTCAATTTTAGGAACTCTTCGCACATCTGCCCCTTACCATCTTCTTCTTTACTCTGTTCTGTTTGGTTCGACTACATACCAGTCCTTTTTTTCAGGCATTGTAGCTTTTAAGGTTCTTCCCTATGACCAGTTCAGTTTACTGCAGTCTCACGTCTTTCCTCCTTACTTCAAGTTTCAGACTGCTGCAACCAGTGCGTTGCTGTTAACGACACCTCTTAAGTATATGCCTTTCGCTGGCCCCACACTGGGTGTTTCATTGGTTGGAAGTCTTGCCAACATGCTCTGGCTCGGTCCTACCACCCGGGACATTCAAAATCGTCGTCGTGAGCAGGAGGCGAAGGAGGGCAAGTCTTGCAAGGATCCTGATGTGTCTGATGAAATGAAGGCCATCAACAAGGAGTTCGGCAAAATCCATGGTTATTCTGTGGTATTTAACATGGGAACTTTTTTTGGTTTACTTGTTTACGGCATTGGACTTTCGCAGAAGCTTATTAGAATTGTTCCTAAATAACCAACCAGTGCCATGATTGTATATATTTTATAGTGGTTTGTATTATTTTTATATCCCAAAAATCTCGCGATATTAAAACTCCGTTTCGAATTATCTGACGACAGATATGATTGACTTAGATAAAGCTGAAGATTCATGCTGTCCTTTAAAACAAGAACTACTTTGGAGATAGATACTCTCATGTCTACTTATTCTAACCCTCTTATTGTATACTGAAAATGGTTATCATTTGATATCAAACTGTCTAGTTGCTTTGCAAACATGATTTGCCGCTACCAAGCCTTTTACTAGTAGTAAGATCATGTTCGACATAAAAATGGTCTAATTGTTTCGCTTGGCCTTGTCAACCCACAATTCTGAACCAGCTTCCTTACCAACTGGGTATCGTTTTTTCTTTCCACATACCATGCACTCTACCACTAGGACATCATTATGCGGCTTTTGTAGTTTACTGCTATTATCTAATCGTGTTTTAGAAGTGATTCCAGCTAATAATGGAACCTGGCAAGCTCTACATATGCTTCTCTTGATGTGAGGAGAGCTTCCAAATAAGTTAGCAAACGTATGATCGTAATATACTTGAAAGTTTATTTTACTCACACTCGTAAAACATTCTTCTTAGCAATGGTTTTCAAGGTCCCAGCATATGCTCGGCCAAGCTCAGGTGCAACACCAGTGCTGACAAGAAACCGCGACGACTGGTGCAAAAAGGACAACCGGCTGTAGTTGTCTCTTTGAGGAATTACAGCCTGTTTCTTTTGTTTTTTGCCTTGTTGCTTTCCAGTCATAGCAACTGAGGACTTTTTTTTGACAAATTTGTGTTGTCACGACTTTGTGGTATGTATTTTTCAGGAAAAAAAAAAAATAGTAAAAACTGAACTTGAAGGTTGGGACGCTTGTCTATATTAAATTACATAATACTTTATAATACAACTATAGATGATTAGTACAAAGGTGTAGAAAGTTATATAATACAATCTTTTCTTCCTTGTTCCCTCCCCATCACCACCTTCCAGATCTTTTATATTCATCTTCCTCTACTTCAACGCTTTTTATTTATTTCCTCTTTAAATTACTCTTTAGCAAACTCTTCTCAATTTTAATTTCTCTTCTTTTTTATTGTCATCTTTTTTACAAATGAGCGGTTACGATAGAGCACTTTCAGTTTTTAGGTATAGTTCACAATGGCCTTTCACTTCGATCCTTTTGCCACCACCAGCATAACTAACATTGCCTTTCTTTCTTCATAGTCCTGATGGCCAGATTTTCCGTATGCCAATTTCATTATACTTGTTGTTTTTATATTTAGATTCTAACAATTGAGTTATTTAGAGGTCTCATATGCGTCTGAGGCAGTCAAGCGCGGTACATGTGCTGTTGGACTCAAGGGTGCCGATGTGGTGATTCTCGGCTGTGAAAAGCGCAGTGCACTTAAGCTCCAAGACACCCGCACGACCCCTAGCAAAATCAACCAGATTGACGATCATATTTACCTTGCTTTTGCAGGACTCAATGCCGATGCGCGCATTCTTATTGATAAGGCTAGAACCGAGGCCCAGAGTCACAAGCTTGTTGTGGAGGACCCAGCTTCTGTTGAGTACATGACTAGATATATTGCCAAAGTTCAGCAGCGATACACGCAAAGTGGTGGTGTTAGACCTTTTGGTGTATCCACTTTTTTGGTCGGATTTGATCCGCATGACAAGGAGCCCAAGCTCTATTTGACCGAACCTTCCGGTATTTACTCTGCCTGGAAGGCAAACGCTATTGGCAAGAACAGCAAAACCGTTAGAGAACTTCTTGAGAAGAGCTATGAAGAAAATTTGTCTAGGGAACAAGCAATCAAGCTTACAGTGAAGAGTTTACTGGAGGTTGTTCAAACCGGTGCTAAGAATATTGAGATCATGGTTTTGTCTCCTGGAGCGCCTGCTGAAGTGAGTATAATTTGGAGCTTTTGCATAGCTGTTTTTTTTTTTTTACAATACTAACTGTTATATTATATAGGTACTGGATGCTGAGACCTTGAACGCCTACGTTGTTGAAATTGAGGCTGAGAAGGAGGCAGAGGCAGCTAAGAAGAACACTCGTTCCTCTGCTCGATCTTCATAGATTTATATATAACAAACTTAATTGTGTTCATTTTACCTTACGATTCCACTGAATTTTGACATTTTGTAAGAGCTTTGTGTGCAGCCTTGTATATGCAGTCTTATAGGCGACAAACACGCGTTAACATCTTTTATTTACCATAGTAATTTCTCATTTTAGATCTATTACATAATCACATGGCGATTTTCTCGTCGCGTTTTAAATTTTCTGCCTGTATTTTTTTTCCATCACAACCCACCTCCATCACTATCGATTATTTACAAAACAATGTCTGCGAACTACCATGATAATCAGATGCTCAGTCAGACCAACACCCCAGCTAGAAGCGTTGGAAACGCGCCAGCTGGTAGTAATAATCAAAACAATGTGACCCCCGCTTCAACTAATGGTTTCAACCCTCAGCGGCTCACTGAATTATCAACCATTGACACCAACCTTCTTTTCTTGGAGTACTTAAAGAAGAAAGGACTTTCTCGAACAGAAGCTGAGTTCCGGCAGGAAATTTCTTTGTCTTCGTCTTTAAATCTGATGAACAAATCAACATACTCTTCCGACGACATAAATTGGCGAGCCTACAAAGCGCTGTTGGAATGGACTGAAAACTCGCTTGATTTATATAAGCCTGAGCTGCGGCGAGTCTTGTATCCCGTGTTTCTGCACCTCTATCTTGATCTGGTCGCTAAGAACCAACCAGATGATGCCAAATTGTTTTTTGAACAGTTTGCGCCAAGTCACACGATTCTACATACTCAGGATCTGAGGAAACTGTCGATGGTTTCTCTTCCTTCTCACTTGACCAGCAATGAATTAGCCAAGGCGTTCAAATCCAACAAATACTCCATAAAGGTCTCACGAACAACCTTTGATCTTCTGGTGTACTTTCTGCATGAGATTGAAGAGAGTGGCGGTTCGATCATTATTAGAATTATCAACCAGTACATTAATGCCAACATAACTACTCTCAGACCGAGCCGTTTCGACAACGAAATAGTAGTGGCGGATCCTGATGAGGGTCTTCCAGAACTGGTTGACATCCACACTGAGATCGACACATTTAACTCACAACCAGTGAAACTAGGGAAGCTACCTTTAGACCTTGACTTTGAAAAGGATGTCGAGACTGTGCTAGAAAAGCGCGACTTTCCTAACGGCAGAGAACTGGACGAATCCCAACCACAAAGGTCTGGGCCACTAGTTTCACTTTTCCATGAACTGAACGAAAAAGACACCGACTCTCCAGCAAGAAATGTTCTGCCTTTGCCGCAATACAAGACAGCTGACATCCTTGCAGAAGTTCAGAATGTGACCGATGCACAAAATAGAATTCATATTGGACCCGTACAAGGGTCAATGCCAAGTGTGTGCATGTACACGTTTCACAATACACACGATGATCTCAATACTCTTGCATTTTCAAAAGACTCAACATTAGCGGCAGGAGGATTTTCAGATAGCTTCATCAAGATTTGGAGTTTGAAAGGTGAGAAACTTGGAGGCATTTTGAAAGATGATCATCCTTCAAACCCCCGAAAACTGGTGGGTCATTCTGGCCCTGTCTATGGCCTGTCATTTAGTCCAGACAGCCGCTATCTTGCATCGGCAAGCGAGGATAAGACAGTAAGGCTATGGTCCCTCGACGCATATTCTCCATTGGTGGTGTACAAGGGCCACAATCACCCTGTATGGGATGTCGAGTTCAACCCTCATGGTCATTACTTTGCCACTGCGTCTCAAGATCAGACTGCGCGATTGTGGAGCTGCGATCACATCTACCCTCTTCGCATATTTGCAGGCCATTCGAGTGATGTCGACACTGTCACCTTTCACCCCAATGGCACTTACGTTGTGACGGGATCAAGCGACAAAACTTGTAGATTGTGGGATGTCAGCAAGGGTACCGCTGCTAGAGTATTTATTGGACACACAGGTGCTATCACTGCTACTGCCATTTCTCCCGACGGCAAGTGGCTGGCGTCTGCTGCTGAAGATGGCTTGATTCATGTGTGGGATATCGGCTCTGGCCATTTGCTGAAGACTATGCGTGGTCATGGAAAGGGATACATCTACTCGCTCTCATTTTCCAAAGAAGGGTCAGTTTTGGTGTCTTCTGGCTCTGACAATAGTGTGCGAGTTTGGGATGTCAAGCGTAACACGGGTCAGCAAAACGCAATAGAAGTTATTGCTTCTGACACCGTAAGCACCAATGGCGGCAAGGAAGTCAACGGAACTTCAGGTGCCATTTCTGAAAGCAAGAAAAAGGAGATCGTGGCCACTACCGACCACTTGCTGGTCTACAATACCAAGAACACGCCTGTTTACAAGGTACAATTCACAAACAGAAATCTGTGCATTGCCGGAGGTGCTTTTATGGGATAGTACATAAGCATTGGTAACATACTCATTACGATCAACATCAACTTTAGTATCCAATATTGTACTCTTGTCACAGTAGCGAATTTCAGAGTCATTATTCTCTATCCATCCCCTCGACACTCTGAGGTTTTCCGTGCGTAATTTTACCCCACAAAAGACCACGTGATATGTTAGAGTTTTCTGTAGCTTGACAATGTTGACGAATCCTTGAAAGTTGTATTGAGAATGGGTCAAAAAGAGAAGTACTTTTCGGAGTATCCCTGGACCTAGACCTAGGCTCATTGTTGAATATATCAATGGGGGTCTAGGCTATGAAGGAGTAAAAGACTGAGCAAAACCAAATAGGGCAATAAAGGCCCTGCACAACAATAAAACCCGAGGGCCACAAGCTCTAAACCAAAATACCGCACAGCCGAAGATCATAAAATGATGTACGTATAATGCTCTCAGGCTTGATGAAAGATCTGAGACGGCTCCAAATGAGCTGGTACGCAAACATTCGAGGTCCTACCGCGGAAGCCAAAGAATAAAAAAAAAACAGTCATTGGGCACTCTACTAGAAACTGCAAGGCCGAAAAAAAAGCTGGCAAGCGAGTTGAGAATTGATTGAAGACTTGAGGTTTGATTTGTATTTGTTTATGTAAGACTAAGAAATATTCAATGTTAAAAAAAAACAAGTTGTATTATACTTCATTCTGTTTATTTTTTCTTTGGTTTTGACAGCAATTTCATTTTTTATTCAAATACCAAATTAATCAGCTGGAGTAACTAAAATGTTAGCTCTTAAAACACAATTCCGACCTTTTGGCATTCAGACTCGTGTGAGACTCTTTACTACAAGACAGAGTCCTGCTTTATCTTCCTACAAGCCGCTCCCCAAGCAGTCATCGCATATCAAATCTACCAATAAGGATGTATGGAGTATCATTAACGAAGCTGCTGCAAAAAAGGCGGCTGCCTCACCCGAGACTTCTGTGGTAAATTTGGGTCAAGGCTTTTTTTCTTACTCGCCGCCTGATTTTGCGATTAAAGCTGCGAAAGCTGCTCTTGACAAGCCATTGCTCAATCAGTACGCTCCTCCTAAGGGTCTCCCTTCCCTGAGAAACGCTCTCGGCAAGGCATATAGCAAATCTTTTCAAAGAGAGCTTGACCCTGAAACGGAAATTCTTGTGACTGCCGGTGCCAATGAAGGTATGTACGCCACTTTTACTGCCTTTTTGGACCAGGGTGACGAGGCCATTGTGTTTGAGCCGTTTTTCGACCAGTACATTTCGAACATTCAATTACCTGGCGGAGTTGTTAAGAGTGTCCCACTCACTCCTCCCTCTAACGATGGCACCGATATTGTCAGCTCTAGAAAGTGGACGCTTGATTTCGACCAGCTGGAAAAAACCATTACCGAGAGAACCAAGATCATTGTGTTAAACACCCCTCACAATCCTATCGGCAAAGTTTTTTCAAAAGAAGAGTTGCTAAAGATTGGAGAGCTTGCTGTTAAACACAATTTAATCGTTCTCTCTGATGAGGTTTACGATAGTTTGTACTACACTGATTCTTTCAACAGAATTGCTACTTTGACCCCCGAATTGGCACGGCTTACACTCACTGTTGGGTCTGCTGGCAAGACGTTCAGTGCTACAGGTTGGAGAGTGGGATGGGTTATTGGACATCCCGAACTGCTTAAGCATGTCACAGCCGCTCACACCAGAATTGTTTTCACTGTCAACAGCCCCCTGCAGCAAGCAACCGCTGATGCGTTTAACCAAGCTCAAACAAATTCATACTTCAAGGATAACGTGGAGTTGTTTAAGAAAAAGTATGCTATTTTCAACTCTGTCTGGGACGAGCTAGGTCTTCCCTACACTGTTCCTGAGGGTGGCTACTTTTTACTAGTGAACTTTAACAAGATTGATTTTGAGTCGGTTGAGAAAACAATGGAGTTCCCCGAGGACATCAAGAACAGACCTAAAGACTTCAAACTTGCGTACTGGTTGATCCAAGAGTTTGGAATTGTTTCAATTCCCACCTCTGAATTTTATGGCAAGGAGAATGAACACATGGGAGAGAACTACTTGAGATTTGCCGTTTGCAAAGATGACCACTTGCTAAAGGAAGCAGTGGAAAAGCTGCGTGGGCTGAAGAAGTACATTAAGAATTAGTATGGCTGGGGCATCAGGTAAGATTTTGGCTTATAATTTGGCTGAATAATGATTTAAGATTCAATTATTATTTTTTATTTCAGATGAAGTAATAGTTGAGACTGTTGAGAGATAGTGGAATGAGCCGAAAAGGGTTCAAAATTAAACTAGAAATCAGCTGGAAAATGGTCTTCCTTCTTTCTCACCACTTTTATTTTTCTTCCCGGTTTTCTTTAGACATAAATATTAATTCAGGCCCGATATAATATCTACATCGAATTGTATTCATGAAAAATATATAATTTCAGGCAATTCTTTATCTTTTTTCTTTCTTTCCTTTTCTCTTTTCTAATCTTCAAAACGTCGTCATCTAATTTTAATCGGCCCTCTGGGTACAGTGAGCTTGTGCAAATGGAGCAAGACGAAGCTTCGGCTCAGCGAGACGCGCGAAAGACAAACTCAATCGAGTTGAATTCGGCACCGAAAACTGCAACCGCTCTTTTCGTTAAGGGGTCACTTGTTCCACCAAATATTGAAGAAGACGGTGAGTCAGATGCCGCCATTACCAGTCATTTGCAAGCTGTGGAGGAAGGCGCCAGCAGCAACGAAGCAATCAGTCCGTTCCTGGACACACAACATTCACTTCACACATCGCGATCGAACGTATCTCTTCGAGCAGCATTCAATGGTTCAGTCGAGCGGCTTGTTAAAGATATCAAAGGACGTTTCAACCACTACAAGCAGGGCAGAAGGTCACGGTTGCTGCGGAACCTACCGCATCTAAATCAGATTTACTACTCGGTTTTCAAGAATCCAACCCAAACCTCCAGGTTTCGTCTTCCTTCCGAAGGGTGCGCAGCCACCGGACCAGTCTCACAGCTCGAGTTTGACAATATTGTTAACTCTGTAGTTGACGCAATTGAGGCCGGTGTGGCTCCTAAGTTGATATCCCAAGGCAGCTCAGGCTCTTATTTTATGTATGATCCCAATGGAAGAGTTGTGGGTGTGTTCAAACCTAAGGATGAAGAACCGTATGGTCCCCTCTCGCCGAAGTGGACCAAATGGTTGCACCGAAACCTTTTCCCCTGCTTCTTCGGAAGGCCTTGCCTGGTTCCCAACAACGGGTACATCTGCGAGTCTGCGGCAAGTCTTCTGGACAGACAGTTGCTAACACATATCGTTCCATTTACTGATATTGTTTACCTGTCATCGTCTGCATTTTACTATAGATTTTTTGATAAACGGCGGTTCCACAAGGGGCGACCACTTCCCGACAAGGTGGGTAGTTTTCAACTATTTTTGCATGGTTACGAACAAGCGGATGTGTTCCTGAAAAAACACCCATTGCCAGATCGAGCTCTTGCTTCCACGCACAGTATTAATAATAATAATTATCCCCACCATCAATTACAACCTGGTGAGGAGCCGGTGTTTGAGTGGACACCCGATGTACTTCAGCAATTTAGGGAGGAACTTGAGAAGCTTGTCATTTTGGATTACATCATGCGGAACACTGACCGAGGCCTTGATAACTGGATGATCCACGTCGAGTGGGTCGAAGAAGAACTTCCTGTTGAAGAGCCGCTCATTGAGACCGACCAAACAGCTGCTCCTCCTCGTCGCACCAGAAAGGTTCCGAAACTCAAAATTGGTGCCATTGACTCTGGCCTTGCATTTCCTTGGAAACACCCTGATGAATGGCGATCTTATCCTTTTGGTTGGCTTTTTTTGCCCTTTTCACTTATAGGTCAGCCGTTTTCGCAGAAGACTCGCGATCACTTTCTGCCAATGCTGTGTTCACAGGAATGGTGGGAGGAGTCCACTCTTGCTTTTTACCATTTGTTTAGTCAGGATAGCGAGTTTCAAGAACGTCTCTGGAAGAAGCAATGGGCTGTGATGAAGGGGCAAGCTTTCAATGTGGTGGAGACCTTAAAGTGCCCAGAGCAAGGCCCGTTGGAGCTAGTGCGACGAACACGAATGATGGTATGGGATGATGTCATGGATGTACCTGTGCATGTGCCATACAGCAATATGGAAATGGCAATAGAGACACCAATGTTTAGACCGTATACTGACGACGAAGATGATGATAACGACATCCGCTTTAACCGCCCACGCCACAACGGCTACCACGATCTTGACCGCTTCCGCGACGACGAGGACGACAACGATGTGGTACAATTTCCAGAGTACATCACGCCCAGTACCGGTAGTACAACTCTAACCACGTCCAGCCGGGGTGATGGTCAAAGCGAGCGCAGCCGCAGTCAGTCTGTGGACAGTATGACTCGCTTGGCCGTGCCCAAACCGCGCAAGCGCACCCGCGGCAGTTCCCTTAATTTGGAGGCGCGGTATCGGGCCCTAGAACAAATTTCATCAGAGAATTTGTTTGAAAATCTCATCAGCAACGCACAACCAACCAGATTGCCTGGAGAGGTTAACGATGATGGCGATGATACTCTCACGGGCAACATTACAGGGGCTAACAGCGGTGAAAATGGGGCCACATCTCTCAGCGCGCCGCCAACAGTGAGAAAGAAAACGAGCGTGAATGATATTGGCTTTGGAGTTGTGGAAACGTCACAGGCGTCGCGCAAAGTTATTGTGGAAAGACTGCAGACGGTGACCAGCAAACCGCCTGTATTCACATGGTGTTGATATTCAGCTATTGCAAAAATCTCTTCTCTTATGTATTAATCTTTCATTATTTTTTTTGTTTCAAAAATTTTTTATATATATATTTTGAATATACATACTTAATGACAATAAATCAACATTTGGATATTGCCAACATGATTTTCAAAGCTAAATCGCTGAACGTTACATTAATTAGGCTTGCCGAATTAGGATGGCCCGCGTCGCCAGGAAGTCACGTCAGATCTTTTTGACCTTTTTATCAAGTAAAAAACTGAATTTATAGTTGAAAATTAAAAAAAAAAAAAAAAAAAAATTTGTCGGGTACTCAAACCTCTTTCTTTTTTCAAACTACTCTCTTTCGGCACAACAACCCTATCGCGGCGATACGACCAAGAGCAAACGAGCTATACGAGCAACAGCAACGAGAGCGGTCCAGCTATCTGTCTACATCAATCTGCACTACCCGCTCAACCGGAAAATAATAATAGCAACGTTAGAAAACTGACCCACGAAACTTACCACTACAAGACAACAAGAATGGTCAAGAAAACTGCAACGCCGATAGTCACAGATCCGTCGGACTGGCTTGCGACACAGGTGCCAGCATTGAAGGACCTGGATGAGTCCCTCCGCTGTCACATTTGCAAGGATTTTGCCACGGCGCCAATGTTAGCGACGTGCTGTGAGCATACTTTTTGTTCACTTTGTATCCGCCGTCAGTTTGCCAATACCCGGAAATGCCCCATGTGCGCGCGCACGGTGGGCTCGGAGAATCAAGTGCTGAAAAAGAATCGCGAGCTTGAGCTGGCCATTGAGGCGTTTGTAGGGGTAAGAGAACAGATTTTTGGGCTGCTGACGAAACCGGTGGCGGCGGCGCGGGAACCCTCGAGCCAACAGCGGCTGTCTCAGGACCAGAACTCGAATCAGCCGGATGAAGTAAAAGAAAGCGACGATGACATCGAAGTGATAAATGAGGTAAGGGATCCGTCGCTGGTACCTTGTCCCGTATGCAGCAAATTTTTTACTGTTACCGAGATTGAGACTACGCATCTGGCCAGCTGCCTCTCTGGCAACGGGGGTGGGGGAGGCGCTACAACTCGCTCCAAGTCGAAGTCCTCCTTTGTAGCTGCTGCTCCCGCCACCGCTACCACTGTGGGCACTGTGAAACCTAGCATTTTTAGCCTGCAGCCGCCAGCAACGCGCCAGCAATACACAAAGCTGCCCAAGCCCGGCACCACCAACATAAAGCTGCGCGATCTCAAGGCCCGCTTACAAAAGCTAGGCATCCCCACGCATGGCACTACGCAGTCGGAGCTTGCGCAGCGCGAAGCCGAGTGGATCACGCTGTGGAACGCCAATTGCGATGCACGCCGGCCTAAACCCAAAGCTGTTCTCTTACGGGATCTCGATGCTGCCATGCGGAACAAACTCCTTGTTGAAGCCACCAGCAGCGCGGGTGGTAGTAAAAAAAGGAAGTATACAGCGGAGAGCGCGCGCGCTTACTCTAAGCGCGAAAACGATACGTTCAAAGAACTGACCAAACGCGCGCGCGCGAGCTTTACAAAAAAGGAAGAAGGGCAAAAAGAGGACAAGGCGATAACAACAACAGAATCAAAAGTACTAACAGAAACCAGCAACAACAACAATAGCAGCGATAATAAATTGGCAAGGGAGGCTCGCAAGCCTGCTTTTGTGGTCGCTGACAATGAAGAATACGAAGCCGCAGTTTTACAAGGCAAAAATTCAGGGGCCGACGACGAAGATATTTCGCACGAGTACCAAGCCGGGGCTGGTACTACCACAGCTACGGCCGAGAGCCCTAGAGCAACAGCAGAAAAGGATACCGGACTTGTCGCGCCTGTGGTGACCACGCGTGTGCGCAAGGCTGCCACTGCGTCCGACATTATTGACTTATCATAATCACCAGCAAATACACCCACACATATATATAGATATATATATGTACACACATTTTCTTCTTGCACCATCGCCATCAAACAGTAAGTATAATCAAACAACTAGGACTTAATATTAATAATGGGTATTGATACATTACATTGATAAATAAGAAAACAACGAATAATAATAATTATATGTATATAATGGGGAAAAAAAAAAAAAACCAAAAAAAAAAAAAAAAAAAAAGCACAAATTCTTTATATCCGTTTAGGGGTTGATGGTAAGGTCCTGATCAATTAATTGCGTGGCACCTGATTCCAGCAACTTTTTCTTATGCTTGCCAATCAGGCTTTTGAAAACCATGAGCGCCTTTTCGCGGACATTGGCCGAGGGGTCAATGGTGGAGCAGATGGTGTAAATCTTCATGTAGGACCACACAAGAATAAAAATAAACACGGGGAGCCAAAAGCATAAAAACATAAGGTCATTTTGAATCTTTTTCCGCTTACTCTTAATTTGCTGCAGCATCATCTCGTCGGAGAGTTCTAACGGTTCATTCATGGCAGCACTGCTTGATGATGACTGGGAAATGTCTGCCGCCAACTCGGTTGAGGTTGTAACAATAGCCTTCTTTTCAGAATCTAACGCAGCAGCAGAATAATCGGGATTGGCATCACTGTTACCAGCAGGGAAAATTTCCTCGTAGCTGGGGGGTCCTAGTACCTTATCTTCACCCTCTTCGCCCTCATTGAGAGCCTCGCCGGTGTTGGGATAGATCATGTTCCAAAAGGTTGATTCATGCTCATGCAAAGTGGCGCCGTGACGGGTGTTGTCCTTGTTAAAGCCAAGGCTTGCAAGAAAGCCAGAAAGGCCCTTGCGCTTAACCTTGATCTGCAACTCTATTTCCTCATCCTCTTCACTTTCGCAAACACTGCTGTCTTCCATTTCAACGTCGCTGTCTTCAGAAACACTATCAGACATCTCAGAATCACTCTCATTGTCACCATTAAATCTGAATGAATCAAGAGTAATGTTGACTTTGGTAAACTCAGAGTCACGAAGCTTTTCGTAGGTTTCACCAGCA
This sequence comes from Geotrichum phurueaensis, assembly GCA_030558065.1. NCBI lineage: Eukaryota > Fungi > Ascomycota > Dipodascomycetes > Dipodascales > Dipodascaceae > Geotrichum > Geotrichum phurueaensis. Next base: position 40,581 of record JAJMRT010000143.1, read on the forward strand.
TATGTCGTCAGTCCAGGACTAGCGCCGTACTCTAAGAGCAGATTAATCAAGTCCTGATGACGTTTCAAGCCCGCAAAATGTAGAGGCGAGTATCCACTCTTGTCTTGCACATCGACCCGACTGCCGCGCTGCAGCAGCTGAAATGCAAAGGCCTTCAGGCCCAATGAAGAAGCCAGATGCAGCATGGTTTGTCCCTCGCCGTTGCAGTACTGGTAGTTGGGGTTGAAATCGGACTTGTACGAGTCCATCACCTGTAAGCATTTCAGGAGTAGGCCTTCAAGAGCATCAAGATTCAGCTGAGGAGACTGGTTCTGCCACGAGTCAAGAGTCCTCACATTATCAGGATTGAAGCTAGTGGTATTGACAATGCGCCTGGCAATCTCACGGGCATCTTCCAAACGGCCATTCATTTTGAGGCCAACAACCTGCAGGGCCATCTGAATAAGATTGTTGTCAGTATCATCATAGTACGAAAATACTTTGTGATCTGGCATTGAGTAGCCCTGAAAGCTGAGCACAACGGGGCCCGGTTCTCTCGAAGGCGGCAGAATAGCAACAACAGTATTCGGATTCCACCATGATGTGCTCGGAGAAACATAGTCACCAAACTTGGTAGTGAGACCTTGGATAAACCCGTTACCGAGCAGAGTAACTTCAATGCCACCTCTAACAGAACCTGTAGGTGGGATAATGCGCTCAACCTCTGGTGATGCTGCTGGCACCTGCATCCAGCTATCGTTGATCTCGTCAGACGCGGTCAGGGGCACCTTAGTTGGCGAGGCAAAATTGCTCACGGCGCGGCTCGACGACATGTCACCTGAGTTGCTAGGCAAGTCGGACGGCAGCCTCGTATTCTCAAGTCCAGAAATAAGAGAGATATTTGGCACTGGACTTGTGGCTGAGACAGACGGGTAGCGGGAAAACTCGCGCGGCGAGGTCTCAGACTTGCGCTTTCGCGGGCCCTCGGACTCAGAGCCTGGAGACAAATGATAGTCCATTTCCGAATTTGGCCGTTTCACACCAACACTGAACTTTGGCATCGAGCCCTTGTGTTCGTCTGTAATCATGATGGAGTCGGAAGCGCCTCGCGCAACAACCTTGCCAGTGTAATCCCTAATGACAAACAGTGCGCGAAAGCCCATTTTTTCGTTATGGTGGCGGCAGTAACAGGCCATACGCATGGGGAGATTCACGCGGCGGGATTGGACTAACTTGCCATTAACATTAATAGTCTCAATATCTCCCATTTCGACAAGCTCGCGACAGTTAAAGACAATAGCCCGCTTATCCTTGTCCTTGTTCCAGTGCGCATCCTCTATCGCCGAAGTCACCTTTTTCCGCGATGCCCGCTTGTGTTCACGCTTCATACAGCCTTGGCATATATTTACGTAGAGCTTGTTATCGCTTTCACAAACGACCACAACGTCAATCGAAAGCACCGCTGAACTTGGCTGGAATTTGTCCTTGAGCTGTAGTTTAGGTTTGGAGATGGCATCAGCTGGTAAATGCAACAAGTTTTCCGAGGGCGGAGGGTATATATTCATGGAAAGTTTGATCTGCGTCTCGACCCGTGACTTGGAGGGAACTTCATCAAATGTGATTTTGTACTTGTTGTTTGAGACATCCTTCCAGTCGTCGGCGTTAAAGTCAAGCATGTAGGAGGGCGGCTTATTTGCATCTGGAGATGGTGCAAGCATACTTTCTGACTTGAGCCGCAGGGTATCGGCGTTGAGCTCGCGGCCAAACTGGTACAAAGAGAGGACTTCTGAGTGGGCATTTTTTTTATTGTCGGCGATTGACACTTGTGACGATGAGGTAGAGATGTTTTTTGATTTTGAAAAAGATGAGCGATGTGAAATGGAGATGGCATCGTGGGGTGTAGGTGTAGGCTTGTCAAAGTTGGGGGAAGCGGAGGATGAGGACTCTGGCGACATGTTCATTGAATCTGAAAAGGAGTTTATTAGGTTGAAGCCAAAATCCTCGGTGACTTCTGGGTTGTAAATGAGGTCATGATCGTCGCTAAACTCATTAAATAGGCCATTCATTATGGCGAGAGATGGCGAGGCTTCGAGGATGTCTGATTTCTGGACCTGATCATGGATGGGAGTGTAATGAACTGGATTTGTAATTGATTTTTCTTCTTTCTTGGCCATGGCGTAAGAGAATATTGCGTTGTTGATTTAACTAGTGTAGGCTAAGTTGTTGATGTAGTTGTTGACGATTTGCGTAATATATTTTAGATGGCGCGTTTATTTGCCGTGCTTGACGAGTCAGTCTTCGTGGTTTGTATAAACTGTGGTTGCGAGATCAGGGTGGATTCAGGGTTTTGTTGAGAGCGTCAACAATATGCTGTGCGAATAAGTATAAAACAAAGAGTATACGAAGCCGGAAATAGTCGGCAAACAGTGGTAAAGCCTGTGTTCTTGAAGATGATGGAAGAGAATATGAAAAGTAGAGAGAATAGGAATTTGTCCTTTTTTTTGGTTTATTTATTTATAATTTTTGTTTTATGATTTATTTGAAGGAGGGGACAGTGAGAATGGAAAGAAAAGAAGGTGAAATAGAGAGAAAGAAAAAAAAAAAAA